>LQHL01001840.1:48193-75382 GCA_001655755.1 Hemisphaericaspora haegerdaliae
AGTTCTATGTGTCTCTTGGAAAATGGTTGCAATATTTACCGAAGTGCTACCAGTTGCTTATCCTCAAAAAATACTTAAAAGAAGACAAACAAATTTAATATGAGTGATGAACTGTTGTTGTTTTACTTTCTTTCAACCAATGAAGTCCCATTTGTTTGGAAGCAATGCAAACAGATTTGAATAATAAATTGAAACTTGTATTTTATCATATTAAACAAAGAAATTTATATATAAGCTTAAGAAAATCATACAAAGACTTGGTACTGACATACTGTAGGAGTCATCGCCACTGGTATGCACTGTCCCGTTGGCATATGTGGATAGTTTTGCTTTCAACTTTGTTTCTAATCTGTCCCTATAGATAGCAGAATAAGTTTCCTCCGGATTGGGAACATCTATAGTAGGTACTGGGAACTTATCAGTATAAGCAACATATTTGTTTTGCTTCGTTGGTGATTTGTATTTAGCAAAATAGATTGAATTCAGTTCGTAATCAAAGATAGTATAGTAATATTTCATAATTAAACCGGGTAGAACTCCATCATAAGAATCTTTTCCAATATTTGTCGGTGCAAAGTTTAAGGAACAATATACTTCACCTTGATTTTCAAGAATTTCTCCAACTAAATCTAATAACGGGAAGGATATTTCGTAACCTTGAATTGATAATTTTATATCAATCTTCTTAACTATTTCTAAATTAAAATAATCTTGTTCATTAACAGTTAGAAAATCGTCACCTAGTAAAGTGTATATGTTGTCTAAGACAGGTTTGGGTGGCACAAATCCATTTGTTCCCGAGTCAATTAGATAAAGTGTATTCTGATTAGAAACGACAGTATCACCGAACTTGATTTGATTAACCGTGAATGACGGGCTATAAAAAAATTCAACTTGCTTAGAACTAGTGATTAGTTTGCATATTGGAACCCTTACTAACGAACCTTCATATATATTCTCAATAATCCCCCCAAAGACACATTGAGGTTCATTATTAAACTGTCCATTGATTGAGAAAATCGATTTTTCTATTAGACCCTGTTCTTTTAAAGCGAATGGGAAATTTTGATAGATTGGTTTTATTGCTTCTTGTCTCAGATATCCTAGACCTAAAACTCCTGAAAAAACATCGACCTCTGTTTCATTTGTATACCCCAAAGTGTAATCAGTCAATTCCCAATCAGAACCAGACACAGTGTCAAATACACGGTTTAAGGTAAACGGATATGTTGATGCATACATTCCAACATGTTTGTCAAAAGTATTGAAAAAGGTTGTGGAATTTGAACTGTTGTAAATTGACGATACGATTACAAAGTCCGACGATCCAGTATCAATTATGACATTTTTTATTACTTGTGGTGGTGTTCCGATTTGAAGATTTTTGATATAAAATATGTTTTCATTAGACATTTCCAAGTCAAGTATCACCATTGACTTTTCATGTGTGGAATTCGTTACCAACAGGGAAGTCGTCTTGGTACTGGCTGCAAAAATTGATGGTATTGTTAAAGGCAATAATAAAAATGTGAATACAAACATTATTCAAAGGAGCTAATTTATTATTATACTGTATGGTAGAGAGAAAGGATTTGATCACAGATGGACCATTGGAACCATTATACCCTTATTAAGGACATATTTATATGAAATTGCAATTGTTGCAAAGATTGATGATGAAATCCATCGTTTTGTTTTGGAACAAAGTTTCCCTTTTGGGATATGACAATTGAACTGAGCCTTTTCTTTTTGAAACATGAGATAAAATTTAACACAGAAGCGCAAACTCCTAATTTACACCTGAGACATTCTAGTTAGGTACCCTAAATGATTGTGCCAAACCTAAGCCTGTTAAATGGGATGATACCACACATAATCAAAATGATGTATTATGTACAGGTGCAAACGAAGAACCATGTCAAACCTGTTCCTTTGATTCAATAAATGCTCTGAGCGGCTGGTTCCTTTTGGTCATTTTCATACTTAGGCAAATTTGAAGAAGTAATATTTCGAGAGTAAGCACACTGGCACAACAAGCTTAGTCTCCTTTCTTCGTATACCATGCATGATTATTGTTATTCTACAAAACTGTAATTAAGCAAGCCATTTTTAGCATCACGTGATTAGATTTTAATTTTTTCGGATGTGGAATTTTTCATCAAGCATAACCAAACAGGTTTATCATTTCAAAAAAAAAGAATGGAAGAAAAGCCTCCACCTAATATTATAAAAGACGAAAATACCCATATCCAATTTCAGGAAAACCTAACCTAGACTATTTACATATAAACTAGTTGATTTTTTATATTTGAAATAATAATATTAGAGTAGAGAGAAGGAAGATATTACACGGATAAGCTTGTTTGTAATAAACGTACGAACGAATAATCCCAAGAGAAGCTATAGAATCTTCTTAATAATAAATACCTACAAATCAAAATAGTTTAGATATGGTACAGCGATCAGATAACATTGGAGGAAATAATCTCCTGAGCGGCAGTTCTTTTGGGTTCGAGACCCCGCGATCTCCATCACGTTCAACGCGAAACCTTGATGTGCCGAAGGCTAACGAGCATAACGCATTACCATCCACATCTTCACCGAGAAGAAGAAACAACGGGAAATCGGTTTTCAGTGATAGATATATTCCCAACAGGACTGGAGTTGATCTTCAGGCTGCATTTAGTTTAACAAATGAAGAAATATTACCAGATTTGCGAAATCGAAATTCTGAAAATGAAATTGAAATTAGAAAAGAAGAAGAGGCAAACAGAACCTTTTCAACAGTTTTAAAAGCGGAATTATTTGGTGATAATGTGCCTATGGCTACTGCCAATTTATCAAAAAGTTCAATAACGACAAATACAAACCGAAGTGTTAAGAGTACTCCTAGACATACAAATTCTGCTGGTTCATCGGGAGTGACTGTTACTCGAGATTCAAATCATTTAGGCACATCACCAAGATCATCAACTAATTCTACTCCATATAATCAACATCACCATTTGTCTTCTAGTGGATTACTTAATCATAATGCAACCCCAAATTTGAACGACAATGAAGATAATGTTACCACAACCCCTAGACGGAAGACCAATCTATTTACATATCAATCTCCACAAAAATCACGACCAATATCAAGAGATTTACAGCAAGAATTATACTCCTTATCTCCAGTGCGACAGGAATCCCAAAAGTTGTTATTATCACCACAAAAGAAACCCAGAACAATTTCGAAAGTTCCATATCGAGTTCTTGATGCACCTGAACTATCGGATGATTTTTATCTTAATTTAGTCGATTGGGGTCAACAGGACATTTTGGCTGTTGGATTGGGTGATTCAGTATATTTATGGGATGGGGCTACTCAAAGTGTAGATAGGCTCTGTAATCTTACCAATAAGGATAAGGTAACTAGTTTAAATTGGATAGGTTCCGGAAGTCATTTGGCCATTGGAACATCAAAGGGATTAGTCGAGATTTGGGATGCAACTAAAATAAAATGTATAAGAACAATGTCAGGACATAGTTTGAGAGTAAGTTCCCTAGCTTGGAATGAGCATATTTTATCAAGCGGTTCTAGAGATCGAACTATATTAAACCGAGATGTACGTATTGAGGATCATTTCGTGAATAAATTTGAAACTCATAAACAAGAAGTATGTGGATTGAAATGGAACGTTGAAGAGAACAAATTAGCTAGTGGTGGCAATGATAACAATTTATTTGTGTGGGATGGTTTGAATACTACCCCGTTGCATCACTTTACTGATCATACAGCAGCAGTCAAGGCAATAGCTTGGTCGCCTCATCAAAGGGGAATACTTGCGTCTGGCGGAGGTACTGCTGATAAATCCATCAAAACTTGGAATACTTTAACTGGGAATTTGTTGCAAGATGTAAATACTGGTTCACAAGTTTGCAATTTAATTTGGTCAAAGAATTCAAATGAATTAGTATCTACACATGGATATTCAAGAAATCAAATAATTGTGTGGAAGTATCCATCCATGCAACAAATTGCTCAATTAACTGGTCATACTTATAGAGTGTTATATTTATCACTTTCTCCAGATGGTGAAACTATAGTGACTGGAGCTGGTGATGAGACATTACGATTTTGGAATGTATTTGAAAAGAATAGACATAATGAAGCACCTTCTTCGGTGTTGTTAGGTGCATTTCTGCAATTACGTTAAAGTTATCTCCCATATAATTACATTGAATGTGTTGTCTATTTATAATTTAATATACAATTCTGTTTTTGAAATTTATGTTGTTCACTACCAATTCTATTATATTGCCAAACAGTTATTCTTTAAAATAACTGAATCTCTAGTAGGATCAATATTATTTTTTTTACACCAATTCTCAAGATTACCCAATGCAAGCTGTACGTCTTTGTTAGCATCATATTGCAATACTTGCATATGTTCCAATGTATACAATATATCCTCTTTTCTGAACCCAGTTTCATTTGATAGATCAGTTAGGGTTATGTCATCTGATTCCTTTGATTTTTTTGTTATTAAATATGCCAATTTCTTGGACCAATAACGTAAATAAGTTACTTTACCATAGGGTGATAATGGAAATTCAGGTCCGCTTCTAAATTGCCCTGGGGTTACTCCTGCTAAAGCATACAGGAATTCAATCATTAAAGACCCAACACGTCTTCTCTGGTAGGAAGGAAATACACAAATACATGCCAAATTATTGTCATTATCATAAGACAACATTTCTTTGGAAAAGAATCCCATTGGTTTAAAATGTCGTGGTAGTCTATAATCATCAGTTTCATCATATCCATAAATCACATAAAAATTGAAATAGTCAATATTATAATACACAGATTTATCATCAAGAAATAATTTTCCAAATAGACAAAGATTTTGACAGAATAATGGATGTTTAAAACCTTGGACTTCTCGAATAATATATGGGATCAGATCATCTCGATAAACCAACTTCCCCACTATAGGCCTTTGTTTATTATATTTGCATAGTGAGATATGGCGATTCAATTCTTGTTCATTAGTCGAATATTTAAAACAGTATTCACAAACATATAGATGTTCAAGCCAATATTGATTTCCATTTAATTGATTGGAATTATTACTAGATGACCGATATAACTTTTTAAGGCTAGGATCTTGGGCAATTTTATTAGAATACTCATATCCAAGCGAGGAATGACCAACATCATTAGGGTTAAAGTAAGCCGCATTACCATACCAGGTATCAAATTCATACTTCCCTAAAGTGACACGGTTGATATTTGGTTTACTTAATACTCCATAAAAGGAATCATTCTCTTTACTAACTATGTGTTTGCTTCTAGATTTTGTTGATTTAGAAGTTGAAGATGTAGATGGGGTTGCAATGGCAGTTGAATTGGTAGAAGCGGCGATAGTAGCAGGTACAGGAGTAGTAGGTGCCGTGGTAGCAGGTGTGGTGGTAGTAGGTACAGTCGTGGTCGTGTTTGCGGTCGAGATTGATTGTTCGCTAGTTAACGTTGTACTAGATTCAGTTGTAGTTGTATTCTGCATTCGACATTCCAATTTCAAAGATAATTACCTCCTTGTTATCCTTCTTCTGTCTTTAGTAACGGGTAAAAGGCATATATTCCCGAGAAATATTAGTGTAAATCACCAAAAAAAAAATGGAAAAGATCAAAATCACTATGGAAATTAAACCATCAGTGGAAAACAAAAATTAGAGAGAGAAATTTACGCGTGTTGATTCAACTGCTGAAATATAATATACAAAAAGTTACAATGCCACCAAAAGGTTGGAGAAAGAACGCAGAGGGACAATACCCTCAACCAAGCAAGGAAACTGAAGTAGTTTCAATAGATGAAATTTTGTTTCCCAAGGCTACAATTCAAAAACTTGCTCGTGCAATGATTACTGATGATACCAATAGTAGTAACAACATGTCCTTAGCCAAGGATTCATTGCAAGCCTTACAGAGATCAGCTACAGTTTTCGTATCTCATTTATTGTTTCATGCTCGTCAGATTTCAAAAGAAGCTAATAGAAAGACTGTTAGTGCTCAAGATATGTTAACTGCAATTGAAAGAGCAGAATTTTCTGGATTTATACCTGAAATTAAGAAAAAGTTGGCATCATATGAAGAAATCGTTAGTGCAAAGAAATTATTAAAGTCAGATAGTAGAAACGTGAAGCCCAGCGAGGAAATAGCTACCGGTGACGAGACTCCAGATACCAAGAAGATAAAGGTAGAATCGTTAATGGCAAATCCCTCCCCACGACCTGAAATAGTTGTTGATTCTGGGGATGAAGACGAAGAAGATGAAGAAGATGAAGACGATGAAGTTGTTGAAGTAGAGCACGAAGAAATCGAAGAAGATAATGAAGTGGATGAAGATGAAGAAGGCGATGATCATATGGAAGAATCAAGAGAAGAAAATCCAATTACTGTACTATCAAAAGAAGAAGTTGAACTTCAAGGGACAACAGAGCCAGAAGACAGAGACTCGAGCACAGATGGTGATAGCGATGGCGAGGGAGTTGGTGACGAAGAGTAGTAATGTAATATACCTATGTATCAACACAATATAATATCTTGCTCTTAGTTTTTTTAAGGATTTATGCAATGATTAAATAGAGGGAATCCACATTGACTCCCAATGAATAGATATAGTAACATAATTGCAGCTCCAGCAATCATTAAGATAAATTTTGCTTTGTTAATCCACATTCTTCTCTTTATTTGTTGAGCTTTTCTTTGGAACACCAGCGAAGACGTATTAAGTCTATCTGTTTGATCCACTAAAAGATTAATTTTATCACCACGACTAAGTAATTTATTAATATTATCAAGCATTAATTGTCTTACTTCATCTACTTCTTCATTTGCCAATAGGAGTTGGTTTGGATTTATTTGTCCTGGAGTGTTTGGTCGACTTCCTTCTTCACCACTAATGGCGCCATAATTATACATATTTTGATTCGAATCATAACTCATTTCTTCAAATTTTATAATCTGATTCATATAAAGTTTGAATTCACCAAGTTTAGCCTTTGGTTGATCAACACTACCTTGTTTATTTGAATCAATATTTCTTCTGAAATCAATATACTTATCCATAATATTCTTCAATACATTTAACACTAAAGGCTTGTTGACATTGTTATGAGCAATTGCTACCACGGTAATTAAATCTCGACTTCCATCACTATTAGAATATAGTTTCTTCATGAAATATAGTGTTAGTTTCAAACTAGTATTTGTAGACAAGGGAATTGATCCTACAAGTGTCTTGGATGCATTTATAAGTCCTAATTCTTGAGAAACTATTTCTGAACAATTTAAATTATTAATCAAAGGGATCAACTGATGATTCTCATATGTGTATAATGTTGTTGAGTTCAAAGTTAATGTTGTATGAATTACTATTTCGAAATGATATGTTAATATGGTCTATGTTCATTTTTTGGGAATGGGTTAAGATTATTAGAGAATAACACATACAATGCTTATACAAATCCACTTGACTCATTTTCAATGTATAAATGTAGTACTATTGATGGCAAATATAAGAAGTCTGCTGTCAATATCAATTACTATATACAAAATTGGTTGTACAATCTTTGTCTTTACAAAGTTTAAAGTTGAGAGTGCACATAAAAATCCAAATAGTTCTCAAAAAAAAAAAACACAATTTACGATGAACAAATCATCGCATGGAGAAACTACCAAGCTCATCTCGTATTGATGAAGGATAAACAAAGCTAATGACTTCAACAACGACGGATCAACTAGTGATATGCATCGGGATTCTTTAACCGGATAACCATGTCATTTCTTGAAATTAATGACTTCATGATCATCTATTACACATCACACTAGAATAAGATCATTGATTATTGCATGACTTTCTCGTAGTCAAGGTTCTAGATTGAAATGTACATAAGTTGCATTTTCCCTGAGAAATAAACCGCTCAAGGTATGAACATTTGAGCAGTAGATATTGAAAAATATCAGACTAAAAAGAAACAATTAATGTGATCTTGAATATTATTATTTTTTTTTTGATTTGCAATATTATATTATACAAACAAATAATTATATGACAGTGTCCTTAATAATAAAAAATCCCATTGAGAAAGAAATACGTCAACTAAATCAGACAACTGACATCATCTTAACGAATAATACAAAACAACTCATGTCCGAGCTATCCTAAGAAAACAAGCAAATATTTACTTGTTTACTTTTACCCCTAACGGAGAACAAGAAAGCAGATCTTGATTCCTTCCCTTATTGGTTGGGGGTGATTGTCTATCTTTTTTTGCAATGGATAAAACATGTATTAAAATTATATATGCAACAATACCAACCAAAAAAAATCCGTATCTTCACGATATTAACGTCTAGCCCTTTTGAATCCCCGCCTCACGCCACGATGATTATTATTTAATTAATATTCTCGCCTATCTGCTTTCTCTACTAAGAACATCAGATTTCCAGGTTGAAAAATATTCGGAGTGATCTGGTCATCTACATTTTAGTAAACAACGCCTTTTAATATTTTGCAATCAAACCATCAAAGAGGCGTCTATTCATGTTCCTTTTTATTACAAAGGAAATGACCCAAGCTCGTCCCTGCTTATTATTGGTGGTACCTGAATCGATTTGTCACCTTACTGTGACTAGTTACGAGATGTCAATTTTCGAATATAAATATGACCCGAAATGCTCATATAAGCCACTCTAAACTTTTCGAAGAACCATCATAAACATCTATACAAATAACTATGTTGCTCAAATCAATAATTAAATTTGCTTTATTTGTTCAAACTTTAGCTGTTCCAGTTAATGTTGATCAAAAATTAAGAAATCCCAAGAGAGAAATGGTGTGGATTACACACACAGTGTCTCGAACTCGAACTATAACCGTTAGTGGTCATCGTACAATGTTCGGGGATTTCAAATTACCAGAACCAACTTCAACTGTACCTGTTGTTGTAGTTACCGAGCATGCGGAACATGTTCCAGTACATCCAACCTTTATTGCAGAAGCTCCAAGCGATCCCGTCGTCGCTGTTGACACACATGAAGATGAAGTTGTCGAGGTTGTTGCTGAAAATAATCATCTCTTCAAAGTTGTCGTACATGAAAGCACTACTTCCACAGTTGTACCAGAAGCTGTGAAGACAACTACTCCAAAGTCAGATCCAGCCCCCAACGCCCCTGCTGATAACAACAAAGCTGCCCCACCCAATAACGATGTGAAAGAACCCGAAAAATCGTCACAAACTGACTCTTCTAATAACAACGAAGCCCAGAATGTAGGCTTTGGCGGTGCCAAAGGTATATGTTATTCACCCTTCTCCGACAATGGCGGTTGCAAGCCTCGTTCTCAGCTTGCCAATGAAATAGCTGCTTTATCGGGATTCGAAGTTATTAGACTTTATGGTGTTGAATGTGATCAAGTTGCACAAATCTTACAGGTAAAGGCCAAATCTCAAAAGATATTTACCGGAGTTTACAATATGGCCCGTATTGAAGAAGAGGTTCAAGCTATTGCTGCAGCTGTTAAAGCTCACGGTTCTTGGGATGATATTCACACTGTTTCGATTGGTAATGAATTAGTCAATTTTGGCCACGCTTCTCCAGAGCAAATTGGTCAATACGTTGCTACTGCCAGAAGGGCTCTTACTGCTGCTGGTTACACTGGTCCAGTTGTTGCTGTTGATACCTATAATGCTGTGATCGCTAATCCAGAATTGTGTGCTTACTCCGATTACATGGCCGTCAATGCCCACGCCTTCTTTGACGCTAACTACGAGGCCTCTAATGCTGGCGCTTGGTTAGTACAGCAGACTGAAAACGTTTGGAAAGCATGTGGTGGTACAAAGAAGGTATTTATTGCTGAATCCGGCTGGCCCGCAATAGGTGAGACAAACGGTAGGGCTGTCCCATCCAAGCCAAACCAAGTAGCTGCTATCTCTTCCATTAAGTCTGCTTGTGGAAATAATGTACTATTATTTACAGCCTTCGATGAAATATGGAAAGATCCTGGTTTATTCAGTGTTGAAAAGTACTGGGGTATATATAACTAGGTTTGATTTTAGATATTTAAAACGCTCTGTTTGTAGCTAACGTTTTATACTATACATTATTGTTTTTTGTTCTATTTGAACAATTATTGGTGGGAGAGTTCCAGGATCCATATTTTTCTGTTTTCAATAGATTTATTTGCTTTTGAAGGCAAACGTACTTACCAACAACTAATTAATATGGGGATCATTTTCATTACATAAGCAAAGTTCAATTTCTCAAACTTTCTGGGTGTATAGAGCTCTTAGCTTAGAAATAGTTTAGCCTTCAAAGGATGCCATGGATCTTTTCAAACTGACAAGAGCTTGCAAGAGCCGATTATAAAATAGTTACATAGTAAATATCCACTTATCACAGCCGCATATCTAGTACGCTGCTAAAAGATTCAAACGTTTTACTGGTTCCTTTTCGAACGCATGACTCTGATTATGGCATGTTGAATTATGTACGTCACTATTATTGCATGTAAAATATTTATATTTTATAGTTTTATTTTTTGTATTTATCCGGATAAAAAGAAAAAGGAAAATTGGTCCGGAGAACAGATATAGAGAACCGATCATGTCACACTTGCGAAGAAATGGAACAAGAGCATTAGCATGTGAATTTCCTTCCAGCTAGGAAATTTAGCTGACCAGATTTGTGGGTCGACTTTTAAAAGAATATCTAGATCCTTGTTCTCGGTTCCAAAGGATGTAGACATTTCCATTATGAATGTGGATGAAGATCATGAACTCTGTTCAATATAGGTCAGTATGTTAAACAATTTGTACCGGTTTAGGCACTTCAGCAAAGGTTTAAGCAAGTCGACTTGGATGGATTTCTGGAGAAACAATCAAAACAGTTTGACTTTTGTGATTTGCGCTCCATGTAACACCTCGTATCTGCATGGTTGTTCGGTGTGACCTTGGAATACAAACCACAAAAGTCAAAAAGAAAAAATTGTTTGCAGTTCATTTCTTTGGGGAAATTGATAAAGCGCAGGGAAATTTCCAGGTAAATCATAATCTTGCAAGAGTCTTTTTTAAATAAGCACGATTTATACCAGAATCGACGTGAAGACATATCACAGCATATGTGTTAGATAACTGTTTCGTTACATTCCCTGAAAAAGTTGTCAATAAAATATTTTAGTTCTTTTGTTCTCTACCAAACTCATCTCTTCCCGTTCTGCGGCTCATCACCTAGAACCATTTTTTTTCGAAGCCCATCGGAAAGCTACACTAAGAAAAGTACAAAAGTTATCGTACAACGAAGCTATTCAAATATAACATAGCAATATGGGGAAATACAGAAAACGATTCAATGAAAAGGCAAGGACTGGTATGCTTGCTAAACAGGCAGCATTGAAAAGGGCACGAAATAAACTGTACTATCGTCAAGGAGAGGAAGATCAAGAAGTCGATGACAATGGAAATCAGATTCAAGAAATTCAAGATCCATCACAATTGTTTACTCAAGAAGATTCCAATGCCGAGGTATTGAAGCCAGTTTCTGAAGAAGAGCGACAATCAAGGAAGAGGTTTCTTGAAGAAACCCTCTATTCTCAAAATACCAAAACAGAAAAGCTTTCCAAAGCAAAGAAGAAGCGATTGGATAAATATATTGAACATCAGTTGAAGCGAGAAGAAAAGAAGATCTTGTTTGAGAAACTTTCTGAGACAAAGATGGACACCACCCATTTGAGTGCGTTAAAAGAGTTGGGAAAAGGTAAACAAACTAAGAGGGAGGAAATGATCGAAGCATTAGACTTGGAAAGTCAAGGTAGAGGAGATGAACGTACTCGAGAGATCCTATACGAGGAAAGAGAGGTTAAAGATTATGAAGATCAAGATGATGAGCTAAATCCGTTTGATGCGAAATATGACAAGGGTTATGATTCTGAAGAAGATGAAGAAACAACACCAACTTCTACATTTGTTGATAACCGACCATCAAAATTCGGTGGTTTAGGCACAGGATTTGGATTCAGTAACATCCCAGTTATCAAGAAAGATGGAACGACTCCCAAAAAGAAATATACTTGGAGAAAGAAGGTCGAACAAGAAGAGAAAAAGAAATTGAAAACTGAAGATTTGGATGATTTTGCATCTTCTTCCGAAGAAGAAGACGATGAAGAGAGCGAAAACAACAGCTCAAGTGGTGAAAATTCTGATAGTGAAAGGGAAAGTTTTGAAATAGACCAAAAAGAAGACGTTTCTGAAGAAGCAGAGGAATTTGAGGATGAAGAGGAAGAAGTGAATGAGGAGCAGGAAGTCAGCGACGAGAATGACGAAGACGAAGAAGACGAGAGTGAAGAAGACGAAGAAGACGAGAGTGAAGAAGAAAGTGACGAAGAAGAAGAAGAAGAGCAATCTAAATTAATGCAAAGTAAGCCCCGCCATTCCAAGGTTGCCAAAAGTTTCAAAGAATGGGCTGAAGAGCAAGTTCGTAAATTGGAAGGCCGCGATAAGTCCACCAAGAATCCAGAATTGTCAGCCGAGGTTAAGGCTAAATATTCCAAACCTACAATCAGAGAAGAAGATGTCGATCACTCATCTGATGAAGAGGGGTATATACCGATCAATAAGAATTTACAAAGAGAATCATTTGTAGTTGATGTCCAAAGAAGTGATGAAATTCAACAACAAAGGATCCATTTGCCAGTATTTGCTGAAGAGCATAGAATAATGGAAGCTGTTTATCATCATGACTGTATTATTCTTTGTGGTGAGACAGGATCTGGTAAAACTACCCAAGTTCCTCAATTTCTTTATGAAGCTGGATTCGGTAACCTCAAAAATGATCTTTATCCCGGTATGATTGGTATAACACAGCCTAGAAGAGTTGCCGCTGTATCTATGGCGGAAAGAGTCTCTAATGAATTGGGAAATCATAAGCATAGGGTTGGTTATCAAATTAGATTTGACACTACTATTAAAAATGAAGGTAAAGAAAATGGAACTGCCATGAAGTTTATGACCGATGGGGTATTGTTGCGTGAAATGATGGCTGATTTCTTACTTACCAAGTATTCATCAATTATTATTGATGAAGCTCACGAAAGAAATATCAACACTGATATTTTGATCGGTATGTTAACTAGAGTTATGAAATTGAGAAGAAAATTACATAATCAAGATTCCAAATCGCATAATCCCTTGAAGTTAATAATCATGTCAGCAACTTTAAGAGTTTCTGATTTTTCGGAGAATTCGGTATTATTCAAAACGGCTCCTCCAATTATTAATGTTCAAGCTAGACAATATCCAGTTTCAGTTCATTTCAACAAAAAAACCGATTTTGATTATTTGGAGGAAGCTTTTAACAAGACTTGCAAGATTCATAGAAAACTTCCCGATGGTGGTATCTTAATTTTCCTTACTGGTCAAGCTGAAATTACTACGTTGGTTAAGCGATTAAGACAGGAATTTCCGTTCAAAAAGAAGAAAGAAATCTACGACGTTGATGAAGATATTGAAATGAAATTATCTGAGAATGTTCAACGTGAGGTGGAAGATGTTGATTTCAGCGTTGAAGTCACTAAGGATAATAATATTTATGATGACTATGATAGTGATTCCGAAACTGAAGAAGGTTTTGAAGAGGCAGTTGACAATAGAGAATCTGAACTTGGACCATTGTATGTATTACCATTGTACTCATTATTACCAACTAAACAACAAATGAAAGTATTTGAACAACCACCAAAGGGAAGTAGACTATGTATTGTTGCCACCAATGTTGCTGAAACTTCATTGACTATTCCAGGAATTGGATATGTTGTTGATTGCGGTCGTTCTAAAGAAAGAAAATATAACAAGGAAAATGGTGTTCAATCTTTTGAAGTTGATTGGGTTTCCAAGGCATCGGCGGATCAACGTTCTGGTAGAGCAGGTAGAACTGGTCCTGGTCATTGTTACAGATTGTATTCTTCGGCAGTATTTGAAGAGTTCTTCCCACAATTTAGTGTTCCTGAGATCTTGAGAATGCCATTTGAAAGTATTGTGTTAACAATGAAGAGTATGGGTATTGATCAAATTGCAAATTTCCCCTTTCCTACACCACCGGATAGAGTAGCTTTAAAGAAGTCGGAAGAGTTATTAATCCTTTTGGGAGCATTGGATAAAGAACATAAAAAGGTAACTGATCTTGGTCGACAAATGTCATTATTCCCATTGAGTCCTCGTTTCACTAAGATTTTAATCGTTGGGAACCAATTGGATTGTCTTTCTTACATCATCGCTATTGTATCGGCATTATCAGTTGGTGATCCATTTATTACTGAAAATGAATTGAACGGAAGTGGGAATATGTCGGAGGAGCAGTCCAAAGAGGTTAGATCGAAATTTTTCCAATCAAGAGCCGTATTCTCTAGATTAGATCCTTCGAGTGACTGTATGATGCAATTATCAGCTGTTTGTGCGTTTGATCATGTACCAAAAGATAAGATTGATGATTTTATTAAATCACATTTTTTGAGATATAAGATGATGGATGAAATTCAAAAGTTAAGAAAGCAAGTTCATCTGATTATTTCTAAGAGTTCCATTACAAAAAATGGTTCTCATTTACAACCAGTTGTAACAAAATTATCAGTTCCTTCTAAAAAACAAATTACCGTTATGAAACAAATGATTGCTTCTGGATTTATTGATCAAATAGCAATCAGAGGTGATTTGGTATCGTCTGATGTTAAGGTTGCCAACAAGATGAGTATTATCAATATTCCATATTGTCCAGTTATGCCGATAGATGATGGTGGTCCTTTTATATATATTCATCCCAATTCAGTCATAAACAAGCGTGGTGATTTACCTCCTCAATATATGGTCTACCAATCATTAAGTACCAAAGGATCTTTGTCTGAAGACGAAGTTAAAAAGGTTAGAATGAAACCATTGGTTGATATTGGTGGCAAGCAATTAGCCAACATAGCTAAGAAATCATTGTTATTGACATATTCTAAGCCATTAGGTCATCCTTACGCACCAAAGAACTTATCTCCTACCAAGAGAGAATGTTATGTTGTTCCTAGATTTGGAGCAGCAATTGGAAGCGGAGGAGTTGGATGGGACTTACCGGCACTTAAGGTCATCCAAGAAAAGCGTAATGGAGTTTGGACAATCATAAATTAGGGGGGAGTATATTCTTCTTTATGTATTTATAGATATTAATTCATAGTAATATGATGTAACAAGTCAGACAAGAGTTCATAAGTATTTAAAACACCTTTCATCGATTTGCAACTTTTGTCTGTGTGTGAGCTATATACAGGATAGAAAAAAGTTTTGCTCATTGGAGAAAAAACAACACCAACAGATGGGTTGTAAACGAAATTGTAAACAGAATCAGAAGATAGAAACAAGAGAAATCTCTTACACATTGACAAAGACTGATGCTCACTTGTTAAGAGTTGTAGGGGAAATAGTAAAATAGAATAGAATAGAAACAGATTGCTATGGTTTTGAGGGACAAAGAAAGGCATAAAGATAACTCACGAGAGAATGAAGGTCCTCTAATACCGACAACAATATTAGATCAAGCATCACAACGATTATTTATTGTTTCACTATTTATTTTGATTCAAAGTTGGAAAATTTATGATCTTATTCTTCTTAAGACGGAGATTCCTGGCTCAGATGAACCATTGACTCACTTAAATAACTTCAGCTATATGTTGAAGTATGTGATTATAGATGGATTATTTTTATGGCTATTACCAGTGTTGAACATACAATTTTTGTCATTTTCGCCTTGGAAGACATTACTATATACCATTATTTTAAATGGTATTACAATATTATTGATTAGTTCATTCGCTCTTCCAATATTATCAAATGTATTTTTACCCATTTGGAAGTTTATATCACAAAAGAAAGAATTGAATATAATTGGGGAATCAATTGACAGAAATAAAGTGATTGATATGGATTCTCATTTCAAAGGTCGATTGACAATTCATTATTTGCCACATTCTTCTGCTAAAATGAATCCATTCCATTTTGACCAGACATGTATTAGTAAAGAAGAAACTCAAATTTTCAATATGCCAATTGAATTTAATACTACTACGGGTATTGGATATTTACAGATACAACAAATTACTCCTAATAATGAAGTTAGATTATTAAATTATACTGGGAATCTGTTGACTAGACTTTTGAATAGAGATTATGCGCATTTATCACAATATAATGAATTTAAAACAGGCGATCCAAGAGTGTTCTATTTAGAATATCCAATCAAGGAACCGGGAATGTACAAAATCAAAAATGTTTTAGATGATAAGGGCAACAACATTCGAACATATAGATCAGAGTTTGCGATTTCCTATTGCCCATATCTGAGATATTTTTATAGTCCGAATTTCGATATATCTCAAAATTTTAAGTGTGTACTTTCTGATTCGGATGATTTATTCAATGTTCCATGGATAGAGACATTTAGTACAACGCCAGCATATGTTCTAATAAACATTAGAATGAATGGAAGAGATACGCGAACTGTAAATCTCACAGTTTCTCAAGAGAGTGATTCCAGTATTAAGAAAAACTCGGATTTCAGTTGGTTAAAAACTACCAAACTCATTAGAAACTCGTTGGAACAAGAAATCTTGCAATTGCCGTCCTTGTTTAGTAATCAGGGGAGTGTGTCATTGGAGTTTCTGATACTACAGATACAGGATTCATTAGGGAACGTTCATAGATATAATCCACTCTCAAAAGATAAAGACATTTGGTATAAATTGAATTTGAAAAGGGCTCAGAGAGTAAGCTTAATTGATTCAGATAAGAATACCCAGCTTTTGGTTGGTGGTAGCAAGCAGTTACTTTTTACGAATGTACAGGACTTCAACGAGGATGATTTCCCATTGGCAGTGATTGTTGGGTTTAACAACAACGTCACAAGTTTTAATATCTCCCAAACCTTCAAATCAAAAAACGAATTTCAAGCTGGTATAAAAGCCGAGAAACCCGGTGCTTATAATTTAATTTCTGCTCATACCAAATACTGTCCGTGTGAAATTCAACCAAATCTAGTTACAGTGAAGTTGGCAACTCCTCCACTGTTAGCTGTGTTATCTGATCCAGTAACTGATAGATGTTTAGGAACCATTGGTTACAATTTCAACTTTGACTTTTCTGGTAGTTCTCCATTCAAGGTTCAATATCGAGTTTATTTAAACCAGTCTGGCATCCTCAGACCCGTTCATTCAGATAGTGGAAGAGTTCTTCGAGAAATTACATCTCATGAGAACAAACATTCATTTAAGTTTAAGCCGCCTGCAGAAGGAAGCTATACTATTATTTTCAAGACCCTACAAGATTCAAATTATCGTAGCAACCCGATTGCTTTAGATGAGAAACAGTTTACCTACCTGACTTATTTCAGACATGCGTCAGAATTGGGTCTTAAGGCTCCCCAAAGGACCATATATACATGTTATGGACAAACTTCGAAGATCCCTATGTACTTCAAAGGTAATGGACCTTTCAGCTTCAATTTTGACTTTATTGACCTTGAAACGAAGAAGAAATTGATGGGAACTACCCACATCGAAAATGTTGAATCTTTTACTATTGATACTCCAAGATCATTAATAGGAAAAACGTATGAATTGAAATTATCAAAAGCTGAAGATAAATTTGGATGTCAAGCTACTATCAAAGATGAATCAGTGCGGGTAGTTAGTAGACCAGATATCCCTGAATTAGAATTTGGAAGCATTAAAGAGCACATTCGTCTAGTTGAAGGAGACTCGCTTGAAATACCTTTGAAAATAAAATCGTCGGTTGGATTAACAAACAATGATAAGATTGAAATTAAATTTACTAAACCTGGTTCAACAGACTCCAAGATACTGAAAGCCAATATTCGAGGAAACTCAATTCGGGTTCTGGAAGCTGGGACTTATTCTTTGGTTTCATTTGTAAATAGTGGATGCGCTGGTCGAGTTTCAAAGCCTGAAAAGACCGTGACCATAAGCTACTTTGAAAGACCAACAATGAAGATTTTTGCTGAGAATCAATTGAAACAACACAAAGAAGAAGGTACCATTCACTTGAAGTCTATTTGTAATGGTTGTGGTAATCAAATAAAATTGAATTTAACGGGTAAAGCACCATTTGTACTTGATTATGAAATTAAATTACCGAGTGGTAGAATAGAGGCTCATTCTATGAACGTTGAGGACCATCAAATCGAGATTACACTCCCCTCGAGAGAAAATGGCAGGTATGAACATAGATTCAAGAGAATTTATGATGGTCTATACAGTAAATCAAGGGGCATGGTCGTGCATGCCTTGGCACCTAAAGTGATTTATACTGTTAATGCTTTACCTAGTGCCAGTTTTATACAAGAGAAAAGATTCACTCAAATTTGTGAAAATAAATTGAAACAGAGTGACATTATTGCCAATATTCCTGTCGAGTTTACTGGCAAATATCCATTTGATGTGGATGCTTTGTTGAAGAACGAAAAGACAGGACATGTTAAAAGTATTAAATTCAGGAATGTCAATAGATCATTTTTACAATTGGAAAATAATCATAATATTGAGCTAGGTGACTATTCAGTCAGTTTTGCAAAAATTGTTGATGGTAACGGCTGTATTGGAAAGCAATTCAAGGTAAATGACAAATATATTATTTCAATTACTGAAACTCCAGACATTTTCAAAGTTGATGCAAGTAAATATCATTACTGTGTTGGAGAACATGTTTCCTATAATTTGACCGGGATCCCACCGTTCACCATTCAATATAGATTTGATAGTAAAGTTAGACTATCTGAGCTGTATTATCAATTTGAAAGGTTATCTTCCAAACCAGGTATTCTTGAAATTGAATCACTTAAAGATTCAGGAACAAGTGTCTGTATGGTGAACTTTACGTCAGATATGAAGAAAATGTCTAGTTTAAGATTAGAAGTTCATGAATTACCTACGGTCGAGATTAACAAGGGTGATTATATTATAGAGGATCTTCATGAAGGTGATCAAACTGAATTAATTTTTACATTCATTGGAGAACCTCCGTTCAAGCTTGCATATATTAGAACAATTGGTATTGCACAAGGCAAAAAGACAGTTCGAAAATTAGTTGAAAAACATACTTTGGAAGACATCTGGGATAATGAAGTGATCGTTCCCGCAAGTCTTGAAGGTACTTATGAAGCAATCGAAGTCGAAGACAAATATTGTCGTGCGGTAAAAACAATTGATTACGTTGAATAAAAATGTTTGTGGGATTGCTTTTTTTGTAAAGAATGATGTATAATAGTCGTTTTGTTTGTATGTTTAATTAATGAGTTTTTTATGTATCGTAGTTTAACTTATGTAGTTTGATTTCCCCTGGGTTTCCTGAGTTTCTTTGGGTTTTGTCAATAGAAAATATTCTTGGTGTATTGCTTCGGCTAAGGAGAAATCTTTCTCGGTTATGTTGTTTCCCACATCGTGAGTAGTTATTTCGATATCAACCTTATTATAAGTGGTGGTTATGGTTGGATGGTGTCTAAGCTTGTTGGCATGATCAGCTACTAAGTTCAAGAATTTCCAAGTAGATTTAAAAGTTTTTAATTGATAGTGAACCTGGAGAAAATTTGATTGATGTTCATTTTGCTGATTTCCTCTTGTTATCAATCGCCAATGAGGGAGACCGATATGATTCACTTTGTCTAGTTCTTTTCTTATGCATTGCTCTGATAACTGAACTACTTTATTAGTTGTTGCTTTTGACATAATGTTACAAACACTTGAAAAGGTTGTTCTCGCTAAACTTGAAAAGTGAGATTTTTGATTTTTAATCACCATGCATTTGTTGATCGTTTTAAATCAACAAAAATGTTCGTACGATCTTAATATCTTATCATACATAGAAATTGCAACCATATTTTACCGGGATGATCTCGGCTCTATATATATTGCTGATACCGCAACACTTGTCAGACACTTCATCCTGTCAATTACTTTTACACAGAAGATATTTTGAAAATATTCCTCGAGATTCAATAATACTTGGAAATTTAGAAAAGCTATTCAAACAATTCACCGAGAACAATGAAGTACCGCCAATTTTAAATATCCGAGGGCTATCATATGTTTATATACGATGTGATAATAATATAGTAATATTGGCAGTTAGTCCGAAAAACTTGAACGTCATGCTGGTAATTGTCTTTTTGCATAAATTTCATGATATGTTGAGTCATTATCTCTGTGACCATAACCAATTGGATAAAGATACAATCATTGACAATCTTACATTGATATTCGAATTGCTTGATGAATGTCTTGATTTTGGTTTAATTCAACTGACAGATTATAGATTGTTGCAAGAGTATATCAAAGTAGAACCCAATTTGCCTATCATTGACGATGATGAGAATATGACGATGTTGTCGTCAGGATCTTCTTCTGATTCTGAACAAGCAGAAGGCAAAAACAGAGGGAAGAGATCACACAGCAAAGAGAAACCAAATAAGAATATTACATCGAGTCATAACCAATCTATAAAATCGGATTTAGAATACGAATCCAATTATATTAACAGTTCCATTCTCAGAACATATTCCCTGGCCATAAATTGGAGACCGAAAGGTATATTTTATGCTAAAAATGAAATTTTTATAGATATATTAGAAGATTGTGAATTTGTATACGATTTATCTACCAGCACAATCAAACGAAATGAAATCTATGGAACTTGCGTGGTGACATCATATTTATCCGGAATGCCAATTTGTCGTGTTGGATTCAATGAAAACCGCATGTCGAGCATTGAGGACAATGACAATGAAAGTAAGGGTGTGACTGCAACAGAGTCTGTTCCAGAAGCAGAAGATGATTTTCCATCAAACCAGTTACCGGATATACAAACAGAGGATGAGGATGATGAAGCAGAAGCAGAAGAAGTTGTATTACAACCGAAGAGTGGTGGAAATTCCACCTCGAAAATCGGACGACATAAGATTCCAATTAGGAACATCCAATTCCATCAATGTATTGAACTTTCGAAGATTTACAAAGAAAATATTGTGACGTTTATCCCACCGGATGATAAGTTTATTTTGATGACATATCATGTTGAACAACAAAAGCAAAAAAAGAAACTACCTTTGGTGATGGTTAAGCCAACTTTTAGGATTATAGACAAGAGGTTACAAATCATGTGTGTTATCAATACCAATTTTACTAGAAGACGTCATTGTAAAGATCTACTAGTCAAAATTCCGATTAATCCAAACTATTTTAAAATGGAGTATGATGTCAATAACTTGAAGTATAAGGCCGAAAACGGTCAAGTTTCATTCAAAATTGACTCTTCAGAGCTTATTTGGAAAATTGATAGTATAGATGGGAAGTCAATGGTTCGTATGATGGCAGAAGTGGCTTTGATAGAAAATGTTTCTTTGGAAGAAATTAAAAACTACTTGTCCCGACGTGTTTCAGACCCAAGTGTCAATAAACAGCAGCAAGACGAAAAAGATGACAATGAAGAACATGACAGCGTCATGGAATTGGATGAGTTTTATGGAGTAAACAGCTCATCAATTTCGAAGTCTTTGTCTCAAAAGAAATTTCAATCAATTTCAAAAATGAAATTTATTGATGATGATATTCAAGTAAATTTCAAGATCCCCATGATGACATATTCGGGTTTACGCTTGAATTATTTGAGTGTCGAAGAAGAACAGTTGAAATATACGTGCTTCCCCTGGGTAAGGTATATGACCGAATCTGTTAATCATAATGAAGACGCACATAACGCGAGATACTCAGGAAAACATTGTAATTATAGGTTCAAATTAAGTATAGACTGTTTCTTAGTTGTATAATTTTGACTAGTCCCCATGCTGGATAATGTGACCAACTTAATTTTATACATAATTGTAGTCAAATGAGCTCCATTTGCAAAGGTTTCTTAAGAAGACAACAGTAGAAGAGTACTGATTCACCTACTTCTTAAGTTCGTTGGATTGTGATTACGGCGAGATGTATGTAAATTTGACACGAATTCTGCTACAGTATATATTATTTTGTCTGTATATGTTTTGCCTTTTTGATATTGGTTGCAAAGTACGAAAAAAGAGTTGGACACGGATATATAAAGGAACCTTGATGTTCGAAGCAACCAGACACGTAGGAGTTAAATAAGAAAACGAAGCTCCTAATGAGGATCGTTAAGATAATTTCTCATAAACAGTAAGCACTTTGTATCATAGAAAGTTTTTAGATGTCAACGTGGAAATTGTATTTGTTCATAAAGCAATAATTAACTTAAAAGACTTTGACCGCAAATTAATACATCTTAGACAAGTTCAATAACTAAACTAGTAAGTAGCAACGATTGATTTGCTTGTATTATTGGGTAATCCGAATTCAATATCGTAGCTAACTATATGGTAAAGTAGAAGAGACGATAGAGATGAAGATAGTAAATTATGCTGTATTTTTCATCCCAATACTCAGTACCTTATGCACCTAAAATATTCAATTCGAAGAATATTTCATGAGTGCAATTTAATAGGTCATGATACCACTCTAATCTCCCTCTCCTCATACAGCTAAACATTAGACCCCATAACTCAATTTTACTAGTTCTAAGAACACATAGTAATTAACTTTAACACCTCTTGCAGTTTTTAGGATTTATTCCCAACAACGGGACAGCGCTGTGGTTTGTGAAAACCAGCTGCACTCCTACCTCAGTAAACCCGATAGTGAACTAATCGTTGATAATGTAATTGGATTGGCAACGCTGATCTTACAACCTTACTCGTGAATATTTGCAGCTCTGCTATGTACAGGATCAGGGTTATGTGCACAGACAAGTGGGGTTATCGGCCCTAACCACTCCCGTATTTCCGAAAGAAAAAAAACTGGTTCCTTCATTCAAACCCTGTCACACCCTCCCCTCATGCATCCTTCTGTTTGATACTGATTATCAGAAAGCATTTGAAAGTTTCAATTTATAAGCAGAGTCCTATTTGATATGAATGCATTTTCTTAAAAATCGAGTTGGTATATGTAAGAAATAAGAGATGATTCGTCCACATACAATACTTAGATCCAAACTACCTACTGTTGCGACTTCGAGGTGTATCAAGTCTTTGAGTATTCCATTTCCAAAACCGCAATTTATATCATTTGATTTGTTTGGTACTTTATATACTCCCAAGGAATCAGTAGCTCATCAATATCATAAAATATCCTCATCTCCGGAATTTAAGATTCAGAAATCCTTGGAATCGATCAAGCTGGAATTCCCTCATGTATATAATCAGTTGATTTTAGAATTACCCAATTGGGGAAAAGGAAAATTAACCGAATGCGATGAATGGTGGTGTGAGTTGATTGCTAGATTGTATAAGTTAGATAATACAGACATTAAAGCAAAAAACTTGTGTGCCAAATTAATCAAACATTTCACAACTGAGGAAGCTTATACAATCTATGACGATGTGATCCCAACTTTGGAACTTCTACAGAAACATAATATTAAGCTATTAATTTTGAGTAATTCGGATGTTCGAATTTATGATATTTTGGCAAATTTGAAGTTGATGAAATACTTTGATGTTGATAACATTTTCTTATCATATAATATAGGATTTATGAAACCAGATGAAATGTTTTACCAATATGTAATTGAAGATTTACAGCAGCGGTATAAAGATTTTGATTTGACTAAGTGTTGGCACGTCGGTGATTCATACAATCAAGATTTCCTTGGATGTATAAAAACCGGATGGAATGGAATCTTATTGGATCGTCTGATCAAAGATCTTGAGATGCAATGTGATAATAAGATCATGATAAATACATTAAGTCAACTATCCACGTTATTTAAAGTTGATTAAATGTTTGAAACTATTAAAGCCCAAGGAAGGACTCTGATCATTTCCAATCAAAATTATAGTACTGATAGGATTTGGATTTTCCCATTGTTTTCACGTTTATAGTATAATTGTGAAAAGTGTCTGCAAAAAATTTTCTCTGTACCTTCGTCTTCTAACAAACAGATCTTTTGAGTACAAAACAATCACCTGCTTCAATAATCCCAAATTAGATTGCAACCTGAATTCTTGGTTAAATCTACGAATCGAACGCCAAGGTACTTAAGATTGTAAGTATAAACCATATAAATGAACTGATATAATTATTTTACCAACAGGGATAGTTCTCCTGAAAGTCAAATGGTGTGTTTTATCCCTTTTCAATCTCGCTTCCTCGTACAACGCCAAATAATCTCCAGATAATTAGCATTTTACAAATCAGGAACGAGGCACTAAATTGCTTTAACCGTAATCTTAAAATTTTGGGTTACATATAATCTTAAAAGTTTAATTAATAGAAACTACTTAACAATGATCCCAAAACCATTACGACCAAATTTGCTTCAGGATGCGAAGTCTTGGCACTACCCTTAATTATGGGGTTTTCACAAATATTCCTATTTTTAGCCCGGTATGTGGTATTCCTACAAAGTTCAGAAATGATTAACATGTTAAAAATAAAAAATGGCTAACCTGCAAGGTAACCTCTCCTGAACTAGGCTCAGCATGTTGCACCTTTTCCTCACTCAAGTCTCTCACAAACGAAAGGTATTTATCCTGTTAGGCGCATATTCATCAACCGCTATTAGAGGGGTCTAGGAGGGTGATACGGCCCGGTAAGTGCCATCGGCCAGTTAGAGGTCACTAGTCCTCCCGGTTAAATCCGGTCCTTCAGCTTCTGTACGGAAGTTTTTTTAGTGGGGTATTTTCCATGGGTTTGAGTCATACACTGGTCCATACGCTCGGTATTATTCGTTGGTTCGTAAGTGCATAAATGCATTTTCCTCCCCGATGAGTCCTATAATTTCTCTCAACCACCGGTAAGTAAGAAATAACAGGCGATATATATTCTGTTTTATATGGTTTATATAGAATGGTGTAGATGTATATTGTATGTTATTCGCAATGTATGTTGCTAAAATATTGAAAAAAAACAATGAAACTTTAATAATAACAACAAACTAAAAATCCAGGAACTACTTACTGGGAATGTTTCAGAAGTCTAAACAAATACATAGAATACAGCAGGGGCGCTAAAAATAAAAATTCCTGACAACCCTAACCGGAAATACAGTAAACAAGACCGGCGAGGTATGCTTGTAACAATTTATTTAACAATTATGCAACTGAAGGTATTGTAGACTGAAAATGAACATATTGGTATTCTCGGATGAAAACCTTCATTATTTAAACATCAAGATCTCGATATTGCCTTGTAGTATCGAAAGATATCCAATGACATCATTGATCTTTTCAAGAAAAACATAAATTTAAATTGATGACTGCAAAAGTTAATTGACGCACCTACATTGACGGAAACATCCAAACTCACATAATCATGCATGACGATATATTTATTTTTAGAATTGTTTAATTATAACAGCAAAAAGCAATTATTCGGAATGTTTACTTTTACTTGGCTTTTGATTAGAATTCAGTTGAAATGAAGAGATGGATTTTGGAAGGGATGCTCAGCCCTAACAGAAACAAACTTTACTCAAATAGCCGCAAAGGAGAATCTTGTACGGTATTTTTAGCAACCAGGTGTTGGTATTAACTTTGAATAGTAAACAGAAGATAGATATTCATCACAGAAGCACTTTCCAACCATTTCATATAAATAAACACCAAATTGGAAGGTTTTCCTTGGATAGGATTCAGATCCAAGTTTAAAACCGAGATTAAATGTTAATTATTCCTTATCTTCTAGTGTCGACTGTCACGGTTTCTGCGCTCTCGTTAGATGTATCTTCGTCTGAATCAATATGTGCAGCTGCAAAGAAAGTGCAACATGGAATTTGGAATTATTATGAAGGATTCCAATATGGCGGGACGGTAGGTTCATTTATGCCACCAAATTATTGGTGGAATGCTGGTGAGGCCTTTGGTAGTTTGGTTGATTACTTCATATATTGTGACAACCAGAATGAAACGTTGAAAAATTGGATTTCCGATGCAATGTATAGTCAAAGGGGGGAAAATAATAATTATTTGCCTTCAAATCAATCTATGGTTGAAGGAAATGATGATCAGGGTGTTTTCGGAATGGCACTTATGGAAGCGGTTGAAAGGAACTTGGAAGATCCAGAAGAATTTAGTTGGATAGAATTAGTTCAAGCATTATTCAATACTATGAAAGCAAGATGGGAACCCTCTGTATGCCAAGGTGGATTGAGATGGCAGATCTATGAATGGAATGTTGGATATGATTATAAAAGTTCTATAGCCAATGGATGCCTTTTTCATCTAGCAGCCAGATTGGCCCGGTATACAGGTAACCAATCCGATTATCTTCAGGTAGCAGAGAAGGTTTGGGATTGGATGGAAGCGATTGGGTACATAGGATTGGATTCAGACGGTAAAACTATTAGAATTTATGATGGGGCGCATGTCTATACAGAGTGTACCGATATCACAGCATACAAATGGTCTTCAAATTATGGAACATTTCTAAGTGGTTGTGCCTATTTGTACAATTTAACGAAAGATGAAGTATGGAAAAATAGAACATTGGACATTTTAGAGGCATCAAAATACTTCTTCAATGGTCTGATCATGATGGAAACAACGTGCGCTGAAGATAATGCTTGTAACTATGATCAGAGATCATTTAGATCTATATTTGCGAGGTTTTTGGGCCTTACACTGCAAATGGTTCCAGAGTCCAAGGAAACAATTCTTCCGTTATTACAGGCATCGGCACTTGGTGCCGCCCAATCGTGCTCTGGAGGGACAGATGGTATCACTTGTGGTGAAAACTGGTCATACAATGGGTGGGACGGGGTATATGGATTAGGGGAACAGACATGTGCATTGGATGTCTTAAACTCGCTATTGGTACAAGTTCCTTTGACTATGAAAACAGGAGGTTCTACGAGAGTAAACTATAGTGCGGGAGTAGGGTCTGAAAACAACCCAGCAATTAAGCCTCCCGAAGGATATACATTAACTGCCTCTTCGATAGATACTTCAAGTTCTACTACAACAAGTTCATCTACAACAAGTTCATCTAGAACAAGTTCCAAATCATCAAGTACGAAATCAAGTTCCAAGTCATC
>LQHL01001590.1:0-17526 GCA_001655755.1 Hemisphaericaspora haegerdaliae
TAGTGTAGTTATCGATTAGTAATATGCATTTTTAGGTGTAACCCTTAATAAATAAAACTAGAAAGAGAAGAGGATATCTGGTAAAATCGTTAAGTAGGGAAATTATAAAATTACGTAAGTTAAATTTTGCATTTCATCATATTTTAACCATTTCGCATCCAATACTTCTATTAGTGCAATGTCAATAAAGAAATAAAGCCAACTGAATGTAAAATTTCTTTTGCAGATCATAACACAGTTTCAACAGAAATTAACGTTGATCACCTGCGTAATCATCAACGGTTTCTATTAAATCAATCACCGATTAGAGACATATATAAGGGGTATCTTCAATAGTACACCCCTAGTCATCTTTGAAAAAAACATGACCTCGAAAATAGTTCTTATTGTTTTTGAATAATTTCTTTTTAAAGTCTTGACCATCCCCTCGTCTGTCTGATTTAACTGACTCCTATTTCATATCTTTTATTTTTTACATTCGTAAACGAACAGTTCTTAATTACGATGCGACACTGACTTTTTCAAGATTGCAATGTGAAGAGGAGGAGTAAAAGAGCACCTATTTATAGATTTCAGTAAGTTTAATTGCACGTTTTGTCAAATTCGTCAATCCAGTCTTTGTCAAGGTCGTCAATCCAGTCCAAATTTTTCTTAGGATAGAGATTTTCCTTGTTCCTTGGGTTGTTCCTTATTTTTTCCGTTTTGCATAATAATGTACATTTCTTATCCAGGAAAATTGTAAAATCAAGGGGGAAAGAGATGAGGAATATTTTCCGGTTTCGGTAAACTATTAAGAACAATGGCATGAACTTCACTGTGGATGCGTTCCTATTATCTCAAACTACTCCGCAATATCCGTCTTCATCTTTCTCTAAGAATAAATAAATCCTTGTCCTTGTCTGTCTCTTCATGGAATGACGTCATTGTAATCTCGGCTCCTGATTTGGATTGGGAGTAGCCTCACTTTCCTATTAGAGTTCGCCTAATCAAATTAAAAATCCAATTGTAATTCATATTCCTTCCTTTCAGAATTGACAAATGTTCTCACAACAGTCATAACTAATGAACCAATTTAAGCTATTCATTGGGCCCTCTGGTTTCAATGTGTAATCTAACAGTGAAACAATATAATTGGCTATTAAGTCCTCTTTGACAAACTTTTTGTAATAACCATTTTAGCTCCATATGGAATCACCTCAAATGTTGGGAAAGTTATTCTATATCCTCTGAAGCTGTTTCTGTTAGATAATGAAGCGGATAAGGTCTCTCATCTAGTTAGTTAAACGATTTTCCATCTGCAGCACGCAAATTAGACATTGTAAGGTTTGTTGCTTTGTAGAGGTTTCTCATGATTCAGGATCTACTTTCTGTTGGTATGTAAAGTTAGAACATAAAATAGCATAGACTATGACACTCGATGTGCAACAAACTTTAATTTAACAGGTCGAATACGTACTTTTGCAGTAATTGAAAGCCAATATAGTTTAGATGAAAATAAGATAGTCGACACAGTGAAATTTAGTCGGACAATTACAAGTATTGGTTTGAACAATCATTAAACACTCACAAGAAACTTGTTCTGACCTTTCGCAAGTAACTATTGCACAATCAGTAATTCTCAATTACTCGAAATGATCTTTCCAGAACTCAAAGGGCCACTTACCAGTGATTAATTCCAAGGTGTCTGGTCTTACACAATAGTTGAGATTGGAGAATCCAACATTTCTCAAAACAGAACAATGTAAATTCAACCCAATAAATAATAGAAGTACGAGCTTTTGCTTTAATAATTTGGAGTCTAAGGTCACAAAAGTACAAAAACAAAGAAATGAAACTAATTCTGATAGTTCATCGTCATAAAAGCAATAAATAAAAATGGACGAGTCCGGAGTCGAACCGGAGACCTTTCGCATGCTAAGCGAACGCGCTACCAACTACGCCACACGCCCTGTGTGAAATTTAAGGAATGGTCCCTAGCAGGATCGAACTGCTGATCTCGGCGTTATTAGCACCGCGCCTTAACCAACTGGGCCAAGGGACCTGATTTCTTGACCGAAAAAATCTTTGCTCTGTGGCGATCTCTATATTTCACGTGAAAATCATGTGACTTTTCAAAACTGATAAGCTCCCATTTTTCTTATAAAATCTATGAACTGCAATTTTTCATCAAAAAACTATGTATCTGTGCATATTAACTTTATTATCTAAGTATACAAGGTCACCTACCTTGGATATAAAAGTATCACCCTTTCAACCTTTTTAAGAAGCCGAAAAACCTTGTATAGGCAGGCACTGGGATGGTGTCTTGGCTGAGGTTCACACAACATTGCCACTTATTTTCAAGGAACTACTTCCGTTTCTTTCCATTTTTTCTATATAACCGAAAATCTTATTTACAGAAATTAAAAATAAATAGACTGTCTCTGATAATGGTACAAATTTGGCGGTAATAACACATTTTGGAAGTTGGTTGCTTCGAAAAGGAAACTAGATTGCAAACCAAAACAAACCTGAGAAGCTTCTATGACAACTTTCTAAACGCCTGTGGCTACTTCGTACGTTTTATTTAATTGTCTTATTCCCAGTTAGGAAAATTGATTGGATTGATAGGTTGATAGAATACAACTTCTGTTGAACCGTTCTGGATAATGCCATATATGGTGTTGAAAAAAAAGCGTGATACTTCCCAACTTGGGGACGAGTAAAATAAAATCCTAAACGATTCATTGTACAGTTGATATCTTTCCCATCTAACCTTTTTGTGCTGTTTCAATTACTCTTCTTTGCATATAGCAATGACAGACCCGATGGCTCCAAATGCGTCTTCCACTGGTCGAGACTGCTATTCTCCAACCGGTGGACATCACAATTGAAAGTAATTACAAGAGCTTTTTAAACCCAGCACTCTACTAATTCGTCTATTAACGTCAGCCGAAATCGTTGCCCTCTTGACTTATAAAATATTTCTTTCTATATAGCTCGTATAAGAATTCTGGTACTACAAATTATTCGAGAAATAATGACAAAATATTGGCTGCAAAAAAAGATTTTGCTGAAACTTTATTTTAGAAAAAAATTGAACTGTTGGAATTGAACAGTGTTGAACAGTTCAAAATTCCGAATATTATACAAACAAGAGGGATCTTATTACTACCATTCTTAGTTGGAAGAGTTTTGAATATAGCTCTAGGTGTTTGGTTGTTAGAAAGTTTTCTAAAGGTGAGTACGATCTTTATATTCGATCACAATCTTTTCACCCCTTTGGGCCAAGTGTGCTATATTTTAGGCTCAGCCATGCCCTGTAACAGAATCGCCCACTTATCTACTATGAGATTTGATAGAAAATTTCAATTGAAATAGAAGGAGAAGTATCACCCACCAGGGATATTTGCTGCTACCTAACTAACAAGTTTGTTTACGTCACAGAGTGATTGTTCGTAAACAGAGTCGGTACATAAATACATATAAGAGGAATTTAAATTGAAAACAAGATCACCATACAGAAATAAATGTTTTATTGCCAGACAGAAATCAAACATTTTCAACTTATTTGTGATTTAATCTGCCAACTGATAAAGTTAAATTTAATCAAAGTTCGACAATTCGAATTTTTGTAATAAATCAGGAAACCGTACCCTAAAAACAAAACAATTTTTTTTCAACTTCGAACTTCGTTTTTTGCAACACCATCATATACCAGCAACATGATGTCAATATTTCCAAGGATCCGTACTAAAGTGAGGTTACCAATAGCCATAGTTGAATCAGGAACCTACTTCTACACAGTAAAGGTAAGATCCAGTACCACTTCAGTCCTGCACTCTATTACAATTACTAACACTTTAGTTTATAGGGATTTTGCTACTTCATAACTCATCCTACAATTTGGCCATTTTATGTTACTATCTTGATCCCAGAGCTTACATTAACAGTACTTATATACTTCTTGATGTTTGTCTTTATATTTCCAATTGAATCCCCTTTCTACGTATTATTGATGGGCCCTTTAGGATTGATTGGTGCATGGTGGGCATTAATTCTGCAGGCAGGAGCAATTTCTGTATTCATTGTTACATTAGCCTTAATGCCACTAATCCAATTGGTTGCGTATGATGCAGTTCTTAGCCGGGAATGTCCAAATGATTTAGTTTTGCTCGCAAAATTGAGGCGTTCGGGGAAAACTCCCTGGTACTCCAGATTGGGGAGATGTATACTTTCATTATCAGATTATAAAGCCTTTCCCTTTGCAGTTATCAAAGGAATCGCGGTATTGATTTGCAACTTTATTCCAATAATCGGACCGGTGCTGATAGTGATATTGGAATCTTCCAACAGAGGCTTACAAGCACATTCAAGATATTTCTTCTTAAAGGGCTATGACAAAAAGCAAATTAGAAAGGTCTACATCGAAAATAGAGCAAAATACATGGGGTTTGGTATTGCAGCCTTGATTCTTGAAAGTATACCACTCGTAGGAGTGTTTTTTTTATTCACCAATACTCTAGGTGCAGCGTTATGGGTGGTTGAAATAGAAAAGCCAAATAAAACGAACATGGAAGGGGAAGACATACAAATGGAAGTCACAGATGGACCACTTCTATTAAACTAATATAAATAAATATTGTCCACACAACCAAAACCTGCCGCGACACCTCCTTCATTGCTTGTGCTAAATTTTGATCTCAACAACCAACCTGCATTCTTATTAGTAAGGACTTCACCATTAGCCTCATTAAATAGAATTGTACCGAAAATTCCTAATTCCGAGATGATGCTTTCATGAAACACCTCATTGCTTCTAATAATTTTATTTTTATATGTTGGTGGATTAATAAGTTCCATTAAAATATATGCACCCCACTCCTTTTTATCCAACTTATTCAAAAATTCAGGTATATTACTCTTATAAATGTTATTTCCTCCACCTTCTCTCTGAGGCTTCAAGACGAATCTTTCCGGTTGTTCAAATGCCAACTGCTTCGCCTTTTCACCTTCTTCAGTGTCATCCAAAGGATAAATAGCAACAAATGTAGACATTAGCTTGTCAAGATCTTCTTCACTAGTACTGGGCAATAGTTTGGAAACAATTTCTCTCTTGGTTAAGACTTGTTGAATCTTCTTTGCACCAGATAATTGGGTCAATATTGAGGGACATTTGATAGCCAACGACTCTTCTAAAATTAACCTTGCATTCCATGTCTTTTCAGGGTTATGCAGATAATCATCGGGTGAATAACCTGCTCTATAGTAAACCACAGATACTTCATCCATTGTAGATTTTATGTATAATTTGTTTGAGTTGATGGTAACTTTGTCTTCAATTTCTTCTAAAGTAAGTCTGTAGGACTTAATCCCATAATTCTTCAATAACGAAAACTCAATATGTCTCTGATCGAAGCAATTTCTCTCATTCGGTTGAACAACAAATAAGACAACAGTGTCTGTGTTATCGATTTTGTTGTTGTAATGATAATTACCGTCGGCTAGGCCCTGGGCCAATTCATTGATTGAATTTGAAATTGGGACTTCTTGACTTTCATAGTACCTATTGGAATATTTATTATCATAGTAACCACTTGAATTCAAATAGTTGTGCAACTCTCCAACCTTGGTAGATAATCCTCCAAACGAGACACTAACTGTGTTGAATTCAATTTGTTTGATTTCATTGGTCTCGTTGTGTACCATATAATCCGATCTAAATAAACCTAGAGATAATGGTTGCATTAATTCTCCCTTGGAAGTAACTTTTTCATAAATTTCAAACAATCTGCCAGTAAAGTCTGTATCATACTTGGACAAGTCCCTAAGCTCATCAACCAACCATTGCTTCTTGTTGGTAACCAAATTTATATATAACTCGTTAAATAATTTCTGAACATCTTGAGCATTTTGGAAGCTTTCCTTTGGCATTGGTGTTGGGAACAAAGTTATTGGAGCATTGTCGGCACTAGAATTGGAAAAGTTTGGGGGATACATTACTAATCCATTTCCAAGGCACCAGTGTTGTAACGACTCAATCAATTCTGATTCTTGATCAGAGGACAATTGGGGAAAATCCTTTATCGACATTTGTTCTTTGATGACAGAGTAGGGTTGTAAACGAATGTTATGACAGTGTAATCAGAAATCAATAGTTTTGTTATTGAAATCGTTTATCGAATCTTGAAATCTCGTAATTTCTCATTGGCCTCCCGGAAATGTGCGGCAAGTGTCGGATTTATTCCAATTGTTTTGGTTGTGAAAAATCGTCCTTATCTAATCCAAGCAACAAAAACCGTAATACAGGAAATTATACCATTTCTACCTTTGATTTTTGCCTCTATTACATAGGTTCATATTCTTACAATGATCCTGATTTAAGAACGATCCTCAATGGGATTGAATATGGGAGCAGGATAGAAGTACCACACTCCATGAAGGGAATCATAAGATCAGCCTTATTATTTCAAATGGGACAAATGGAACCTACAAATATATTTCTAAACAAGCATTACAACTACATTTAAGTAGTCTTCACCCAACCTTATCGGGATCTATTTCGTAGGAAGGATCACAACTTGATTTGAGTAGGCTTTGCCTTCACTCGTCAAATTGGAGGGAAAAGCAGACAATTTTCTTACTATCAAAATAGCCGTCCTGAAGTCACTATGACTCCTATTGATATTACAACAATAGAGTAATACAGACACAGCTATAAGGATGGTAGAATTAAAGAAGAAAAGCTCATCACAAGAAACAGTCACGTGGACTATTTTCACTTTCAGGTCAACAACCCTAAATATTTGTCTATCGCACGACCTTGCGATCTTGCCAAAAATGAGAGAAAAAAATTTGGTGCAACTTTGGTGCGAATACTGGCAGTAAGTGAAAAATAATACTTGAGATCCAGTTGGTGTAGTTCAAGATAGAGATAAAGCATAGTAATTAATAGTTCAAAAGTATGTGGAGTACATTATATAGACCGAGTGACTATCAGGGGAATAATTTCGAAAAACAAGCTGTTTAGATTTGAGAAAATGAGAAAGTCTGAAAGAGAGATATGAGATGTTCATCCGTCCCTAGAATTTTTACTTGAGCTACTACTCAGGTTTCAATAATCAATGCACATTTGAATAGTTAGACTTATAGGTTGAAAAACAGTTTGAACTAGACAAAGAACCCCAATTTACCTGTTTATTATATATATTTCGGGAAAACAAATTAAATTTATTTACGGAACAAGTCCTGATTAGTCTTTTGGTTACAATGAAACCTTGATATGATATACTAACTTAGAATAGTGAAATACTTAGCTGCCTACTTATTATTAGTCAACGCCGGTAACGCCACCCCATCTGCTGAAGACATCAAGAACGTCTTAGCTGCTGCTGAAGTTGAAGTTGAAGAAGAAAGAATTGAAAAGTTATTAGCCGAAGTTGAAGGTAAGAACGCCGAAGAATTAATTGCTGAAGGTAACGAAAAGTTATCTTCCGTCCCAACCGGTGGTGCTGCTCCAGCTGGTGCTTCTGCTGCTGCTGCTTCTGGTGAAGCTGCTGCTGAAGAAGTCGCTGAAGAAGCTGCTGAAGAATCCGATGACGACATGGGTTTCGGTTTATTCGATTAAGTTAGGATAATCCATTATTCCAAATTAATTCCAATGCCATCTTTACGTCATGTATTTATAATGCACAGTTTTTAATGATTTTTGTATAATAAAATATACGGGTCTACAAATTTTGAAATATCATGATAAATGTACATTATCTACACAGTTTAGAGAGAACAGATTCTACAACTCATCACTGAATGATTTTCTTAAGCCCATTGGATTTCCAAACACCTTGTGTCTTGCAATGAGCATTTCTCTATCAAACTCCTTATCTTCGTCCGAGTAGTCATCTCTTTTCTTGAATTCCTTTCTTAATTCAACTTGTTCAGACAACCAACCTAAAAATGCATTTGAAGGCTTTAGTTCACTATTACTTTTATGCAAATCGATCAACCTATTGAAATATGCTTTGAAGTAGGCTGGATTGGTCTTTCCATGGACAAATGATGACTGAATAAACCTTGAAACTTCTTGATCGGGTCCACTTTGTTCAAGATAGCTTCTTTCATTATTCTTTCCGAAGAGACTAAGATCTTCTAGGATATTACTAACCCTAATTTTAGATTCCGGACCTAATTCAGGGAATATTTGTATTATAGTATCCAATCCTTGACTATTATCAAATGAGAAATAGTTTTCAACAAACTTTGCATTTTGTGTTAACGCTTGAATTATACCGAAAATTCTCTTTTGAATAATATCATTAGTAGAATAAGCACGTAATTGTTCGAACAATTCAGCCATGATAGCTCGATTGTTGGATAGTGCATTTTCAATAGCCACAGGATTATTTCTCAAGGCCGAGCCTAAAATTCTATAGATCTTCTCGGCTAGGAGGTTGTCCTTTATAGTGGACGATATATTAAGCAAGCTGTCAAAAACGTGCTCATCTTTGGTTAATTCAACTCCGAATTCAATATCATGTGCCAAATCCTCCAATGTATCTAAGGCAAGTGATAGCCTTTCCTTATTTCCCTGATAGTTTTCAACTTCTAAGACAGCCGAGTCAAAGTTGTTTAAATCATCCCTCGACGCCTTTGCTCGATGTTTACCATGATTTGTCCCCTTATTTTGCACATTGGCTGTTGCTTTCATTTCTGTTAATAATTCATCATTTTTATCATGAACTTCAACGTCACCTACTACCAATTCATGAGAATGGTCATTCGAGTCTTCATTTGGATCCATGAGCTTAGCTTCTCGCTTTAATGTGTCAATGTTTAGTCTGACGTGTAATCCAGGAGGAATGTCTTGTCCAGGCTTAATAGTTTTCCAATCCCAACTTGGTTCGAATAATTTAGGATAACAATCAGAATTATCTTCGTTACAAATTAACTTTTCTTTGGCCCCTTTGTTGTAAATTATGGTGGCGTTAATAGACGCTAAGAAGTATGCTATTGAGATTAAAACTGAAAATTTCATTAGCCTTGTAGAAAGAAGTGTTAATTGATACATTTCACCAATTAATTTATTACAACTATTTTTATGAGGGACACGTAATATTGGCGGTCGTGCACCGAGACGAAACACATTCAGTATCAGATCCGGGTATCTTAACTATCGGGAAATACCTTACATGTTGCAACGGAATTTACGCCATCCTTGCAATTTCAAAAAATCCAATTCTATAAATACGTTAAACTCTATTACTATTAAGTATTAGTCACTATTATACACTAAATAACTCCCAAAATGAAAATCTTTCCCTATTTTTAACCTAAGCAGAGGTGGCTCTTTCCAAGGCTTGTTCAATATCTTGTAACAAGTCTTCAGCATCTTCGATACCGACAGAAACTCTAACCAAGTCATCATAAACACCGTTAGCTTCTCTTTCTTCCTTTGGAATACCACCATGAGTCATGATAGCTGGAACTTCAATTAAGGATTCAATACCACCCAAGGATTCAGCTAAAGTGAATAACTTGGTAGAAGAGGTGAAAACAGAGGCACCTTTAGCACCACCTTGGATTCTAAAGGAGATCATACCACCACCTAAACCATCTCTGTGTTGACGTAAGACGACATCATGATTCTTGTGTCCCTTTAAACCTGGGTAGTTAACCTTCAAGACTGCTGGATGTTGGGACAAGTATTCGGCAATCTTTTGTGCAGAGCTTGATGCTTGTCTTAATCTCAAGTGTAAAGTCTTTAAACCTCTGTGGGCTAACCAAGAATCAAATGGAGATGGAATTGAACCAATAGCATTTTGTAAGAATCTGTAATTTTCATGTAATTCAGAGTTGTTGGTGGCCAAAACACCCATAACAACATCGGAGTGACCATTGATATATTTAGTAACAGAATGGACAACGACATCTGCACCATGTGATAATGGGTTAGAAACATATGGAGAAAGGAAAGTGTTATCAACAACTAATAAAACCTTGTTACCAGTAGCAGTTTCGTGATTTTTTAAGATTTGAGCAACCTTAGCAATGTCAGTGACTTGTAAGGTTGGGTTGGATGGAGTTTCTAACCAAACTAACTTGGTGTTTTCTCTTAAAGCACCAGCTAAGTCGGTAGCTAAATCACCAACAAAGGTAGCATTAACACCATGAGTGCTAGCAACCTTGGTGAAGTATCTGTAGGTACCACCGTAAACATCACCACTGGAGATTATGTGAGAGCCAACTGGTAAAGATTGGATAACTAAAGCAGTAGTAGCTGAACCAGATGATAAAGCAATGGCGTATTTAGCATTTTCTAAAGCGGCAACTGCACTTTCAAAGTTGTCTCTGTTTGGGTTGGCGGATCTAGAGTATTCGTAGATACCCAATGGCTTGGATGGTTCAGATTGACCGAATGTGGTAGAAAGTGAGATTGGTTCAATGACAGCACCGGTGACTGGATCAATTGGAGCACCTGCATGAACAGCATTGGTACCAAAAGAGTATTTAACTGAAGATTCAATAGTCATTGTTTTTGTAATGTTGTTGTGTGTTGTACTCGTTGTTGAGGTTATAGCTACCACTTTTCACTAGAATAAAAACTTATCTATGTAAAAAGAAAATTAAACAAAAAGTCGACCGTTGCAACCTTTTTATATTTTTAGTTAAACAAGTTAAAAAGTAAATTTATAAGCAACATAAACGAAAAAAAAAAAAATTATGGCTCTAAGACTGCATATAATCTAAAACAAGCGATGGGTGTTTACGGCTTTTGAATTAGTAAGAGGCAAAAAAAAGAAATTCAAAAAGGGTGTATGTATGAATTCTGACGTTATAACACGTGCAAAAGGGGGTATAAATCCGATCAGACACATTCCAAGGTTCCAAATATTTGTGCACCGACACACGACTTAGGTGATTGAATCATGGGTTTGATTTATTACATCATTACGGGTGACTCAGATTTATATATATACATTAGGTGATTGCAAAATTGAAAAAAGAAATGAAAACTTGTGATGATGACCATCATGAATGACCAAGAATAACGTCTTACTAATTGTTAATGTGCAGTATGTTCACGCAATCCTCTTTCAAAAAGGTTGCCGAACAAGACTCGCTCTTTGTAGGGTCGAGACTCATTCCACATAAACTTTCCTTTTTATTAGAAATTACATTCATAATGATTTAACAATGAAAATAGGAATACATGTATTGAACTATGAAAATCAATTCTAGTTTGGTAATTCATCTAAAAAGTTCGGATTATTTGCTAATTTAGCTTTAAACTTATCCCACCAGGTATCAAACGCTTTAATGGGCACTTTTCCAGAATTATCTGTAAAACTAACCAAATAGTTATATGCATATCCTACAATCTTGTTAGCTAATTGAGCAGTATCATTGGGTGTTTTCGCCGTGCCTTTTGGTGCAACTCCCAGCTGTTGTTGTTTTTTGGATTGCTCCTGTTGAAGTAGTTGCTCTGCATTAATAGTGGGTTCAATTGAAATACCTATATTTATAATGGTTGAATCACTTGAATCTACAATATCTTCACCCATCTCGAAATCCTCGGACTGCACTTTCTTCTCATTATTATTCAATTTGTATATAGCCGAAGGCTTGTTTGGATTAATGCTTCCCAATAGTTTATACTCTTGGCTATTTGGTAACTGAAAGTAAATTAATGCAGTATAGTTGATATCGGTAAAGTGTGAATCTGGCAATAAGAAGATAGTGATATGAGAAACGTTTGAAGCGTTTGGTATTGTTATCACATATTTGGCATTATCAACTTGCTGTGCCAATTGAATCGGTCTGCCTGAACATACTGCTCCAAATAAACTCATCTCGTATCCTTGTATAAACTTTTGATTTTGTTGTGACTTTACTCAACAAAGGTGTAATTTGTCAATGACAGTTGTGTGTATGGATCGGCGTGTTTTCTCGAAGTAACCTCGAATCATTACCCGGAGCGAGACTGCAATTGAATAAAAAGATTTTTTTTCGAAGACTATAATATGAAAAAATATGAAGCTCTTCTCTTCTCTTTCTATTCAGTACAAGATCAATCGTCATCTTACACGGTAATCTAAGTGAAGGATTACTTGATTATTATGTATCAATGATCGAACTATCTTGTTTTACTATATGGGTGAGAAAAAGAAGGTAATCAATGAAAGATTATTCAGACAAAGTTCTTTTTTCAGAATACTAGTCTGAATGTTAAAATCGCATGTGTTGATTATTATTCTATCATCCTAAAGAAACTACGTCGAACATATTTTCCATCTTTGAGCAACCAAAGGGTTGAATTGGTGTCTTGTGCACTGTTTCATTCTTTCAACGCATTAGATGAATATGGGAAAGATACTTCGTGACATTATTTTACTTCAATTACTACCCAGCTTGTGGCACACCCAGCAGCAATTAAAATCACTTGATAATTGTCAGTATATATCGGATTTAGGTAATTGAATGTAACTTCCTTATCATTCTCTTTTTCTTTTTGAATTCCACAATTACCATGTTCACCCCATCCCCAACTATATACTATATTTTCTGAAACTACCAATCCATGTTCACTGCCAATTGCAAATTGCTCTGCTTTTAAGTCGGGATCTGTTGGATATAGTTGTCCATGACTATTGTTTCCAAACGATTTGATTGTATGGTTGTTCAAAAGAAGATGTATAGATGACCACATTGACTCCACCAGGTTGATCTGATCGACGGCCTCCAAGCACATCTCTATCGATAGTTTCCCAAATATGTTTATTTGGCCTTTGTTGAGAATACAAGTAAATTCCCTTCCCAAACAAAAATAAACATCATCTGCTATAGAAATATCCGGAAAATTCAATACCTCCGGTTTCCATAGTATCGATGGTTTCTTCTCTTCAATTAATCCCAATTGACCTTTTCGACAATTTCCCCATCCCCAAAATTCATTATTAATCCGAAGAACAACATGATGCAATGAAGATCTAATTTCAAAGTTTGCATCTTTCAGTATAGTTAGTAAACACCTTAATTCAGATTGTCTAGTTTCTTTACCCAAACCCAATTCACCTTTTAATCCATTTCCGCAAACGTATATTTCTCTCTCTTCACTAATCAAAATTGAAAATTCCCATCCGCAACAACAATCAATCCATTTGCCTGGAATTTTGGTGAATAATTGTATATTATCACATTTTGGGAGTCCACATTGTCCAAATTGGTTCTCTCCACTTGAGTATATATCCCCGTTTTCAAGGAGTATTAAAGTGTGGTTCCCACCACATGATACCTTCTTCGGTTTAGTTGCTAACCCATCAACAATTGTATCATCATTAATATGAAATTGTGCATACTGGAGAATACTCTGATCCTCATCATTGTTTATGCCCAATTGATAGTTTCCATTGGAGCCACATGTCAAAATTTTGTACATAGTAGTGTTTTCATATTACATGTCCAAATTTACTGTGGTTTCCTGCGGTGAAACATTCCGATGCTGGATCTTTTTTTTCAGTGAAAATTAGCGGAATATTAGCGGAATGACAAATACAAAAATCTATTTTTGAACAATTCTTTCCATGTTCTCTAAGGGAAAGAATTGCAATATTTTCAGTCGAGGGTGGTTTTCAAATAATCACACAAAAGAACATAATTATGTAAGCGGTAGGGCATGTTAGTAACTATAACGTCAAAATATAAAGAAAAAGAAACCAACCTTGCTAAAATCATTAAATCTAATTTCCGACCCTACCCTACCCGACCAATAACATGAAAAACCGTCATCCGATGCTGGAACAATCCTTCTCCACATTCCGTAAGTACTAGTTGCCCCTGGAATTTCAATACGTTTGATCCGTTAAAAATTTCTTGGTCATGCTGTGGCTCTTTGCGTTTGAATGATGAAAATTTCCTTAGAGATCCGCAATTTTTTAGGACAACTCCTTCATGCGAGTTCTCATACGATTTTTTTTTTGCAACTGTGGCTTGCATTTGCAATCACTTTTGAATGGGGAAATTACAAGTACCACATTGACTAGCACTACATACATACATATATATATATTCCACTAAACAGAACCTTTATTTTCTGCTTTAAGTTACTTTTACTTCAATAACCAATTACAAATCCGAAATGCCTCCAGTAGCAGTTGCTGATAAATATGATGCATCACAATTTCAAACATCTCATAATAACAAGACCAAAAAAGGTGCATTCACTGTAAGTTCAACAAATGAACATTTAGCTAAACATCCTAAATATTTACCTACTTGGGATCCAAATCAAAAGTTTCCAGCATATAAATTTCAACAATATCATGATAAGGGATTATTAGCTGATAAAAATTTGTCAAACTTGTTTCCAAGTTCCATAGATTACACTGTGAAAAACATTACTCCTAAATTTGGATCAGAAATCACTGGTATACAACTATCAGAATTGACAGATGAAGCAAAGAATGATTTATCCAAATTTGTTGCTCAAAGAGGAGTGGTTGCCTTTCGTGATCAAGATTTTAATTCCAAGGGTCCAGAATTTGCAATTAAGTTTGCTGAATATTTTGGACCATTACATATCCACCCAACATCAGGATCACCTGAAGGATTCCCACAGATGCATATTACATTTAGAGGAGCCAGCAGAGAAGAGATTGACAGTGTATTCAAGTCAAACACCAATAGTATTCTGTGGCATTCCGATTGTTCCTATTCCTTGAATGGTTTACAATTAACTATGTTTTCAGTTTTGCAATTACCTGAATCTGGAGGAGATACCTTATTTGCCAATAATGTTGAAGCTTATAAACGGTTAAGTCCGGCAATGCAAGAAATATTGGAGGGTTTACATGTATTGCATTCATCAAAGGAACAAGCTGAATATAACAAATCTGCTGGTGGGATTACTAGGAGAGAACCCGAAGCAAATATTCATCCAATTGTTAGAGAAAATCCAGTGACGTTGGAAAAACATTTATACTTGAACAAAGAGTTTGGCAGAAGAATCGTTGAATTAAAACAAGAAGAATCTGATTATTTACTCCAATTTTTATATGATCATATTGAAAAGGCTCAGGATTTACAAGTGAGAATCCAATGGCAAGAAAATTCGGTGGTGTTATGGAATAATGCTACCACGGTTCATACACCAGTTGTAGATTTCGATGAACCAGTAGTAAGACATGCATATAGAATAAGTGTGATGGGCGAAAGGCCCGTTGCTGATGTCAAAGATTTAAATGATGAAAATTACTTGAAAGAGAAATATGAAGCATTGGGATTATAATTAGTGTTTAAGTATTTGATTTCTATTTATTTCAATAAAAAACTAAATAATATTCGTGAAATAGCATTTCAGTAGGTAGAAACCTTTAGTTACTGTCAGTTGGTAACGACAAGACAACTTAGTAACGTCGTTTGTCACGTTATCACAATCCAATTTGCTCAAAGTTTCTAACTAGTAATCCTCTTGAAGGTTGTTCTCTCTTCACCCATACAATTTGCAATATTAGATGCGACTTGAAATACTTACTTGCAATGGCAATACTTATGTTCCAATTAGTTTAAAATACCGTATGTTGAATTGACATCACCATCAAGTAGAATAGCAAGAACTTACTAGGTACTTCTCCAGGTAGAGAATTGTTTCTTTGTCCAACTTGATTATCAAAGCAATGTTCGAATTAGTTTTTAATCCAGTGTCGAGAATGCTTGAACAGCCACAATTATCAACACCAAGCTTTTGAATTAGTCATCATCAGATAAGGAAGTGCCGTTTTGAATATTTGATCTGTACTCTCTTTGAAAACATATCTTTACTTTTGTGTGGGAACATCAACGATCTCTTAATTCCGAAGACTTTCCTAATGTAGTAATTTCCGGTTTTTATCGTTTCCCGCAGAAAATTAAAAAGCCAACATCGATTATAATTATTAATCACAGAGGGGCGGAGGGGAGGGGGGCACTTTCCTTTTTCTCGAACATACGAGGTATGATTTGAAATTGGATATTTGATTATCAGCCCCCCGGAGATAGATTAACTCCAGTAACTCCAGTATAGGGAACTTTTATATTCATTTGTGAAAAAACGAAGTATAAATATCATTCCAAATTTCTTACAAAGATGAAGTCGATCAATCTTTCAAAACCATCAATCCACTAGGATACAAACAAACAAACAAACCAAATACTCAAAGACAAAAATGACAGTTGCTGCTTCAATTCCAATTTCTCCATTAGGCCAAACCAAATTATTCAAACCGATCAAACTTGGTCATAATGAATTACCACAACGTATTTTCTTTGCTCCAACTACTCGTTTACGTGCAACGGCCGATAATGTCCCCACTGATCTTCAATTGAAACAATACAAGGAAAGATCCCAATTTCCAGGGACGTTAATTATCACTGAAGCTACCTTAGTGGCTGAGGAAGGTGGTGTTGACCCGACTGTTCCTGGTATTTTCAATGATCAACAGGTGCAAGCTTGGAAATTGATCAATGATGAAATCCATTCGCACGGTTCATTCAGTGCGATTCAATTATGGTATCTTGGAAGAGTTGCAAATCCAGAATCATTGAAACAGAGAGGCTTGCCTATGATTGGTGCCCTGACGGTTTATGAACATGAACAGGCTGAAAAAAGGGCCATTGAAGTTGGAAATGAATTGAGAGAATTAACCATTGATGAAATTGATGATATTGTACATCGTCAATACCCCAACGCTGCCAGAAATGCATTGGCGGCTGGGTTTGATTATATTGAATTGCATGGTGCTCATGGATATTTAATTGATCAATTCTTCAATGTTGGTTCCAATAAGCGTACTGATAAGTATGGAGGTAGTATTGAAAACAGGGCCAGATTCGCATTAGAAATCGTTGATAGTTTGATTGAAGTGGTTGGTGCTCATAGATTGGCAATTAGATTATCTCCTTGGGCCACTTATCAAAACATGGAGATTGAAGGTGAAGAAATTCATAGGTATGTCTTGGGAGAATTACAAAAGCGTGCTAATCAAGGTAATGAATTAGCTTATGTTTCAGTTATTGAACCTAGAGTTAATGGTGGTACCGATGTTGAATCCAGAAATGAACATAGAGGGAATGCGTTTGTTTCAAAGGTTTGGAAGGGAACTGTGTTGAAAGCTGGGAATTATACTTATGATGCTCCCAAGTTCAAGGGTCTTTTAAGGGATTTACAAGATGATCGTACTTTAATTGGATTTTCTCGTTATTTTATGTCAAATCCTGATTTGGTCATGAGATTGAGGGACGGGTTAGATTTGACCCCATATTCTAGAGAAACATTCTATAGCAACGATAACTGGGGATATAATACTTGGAATAATCATCATGAAAAGAAGCAATTCTTTGAAGAGGAAGAAGTCAAAGTATTTGGGACTGCCCTTGCTTAGTTTCTGCTTTTTTGTTTTATATATTTCTGATAATATAGATCATATGTTTTTTAAAGAATAAGAAATAATAGACTATTTGACTTTTTAAGTTGTATTGTAACCAGAAATTTTATCAAAAAGATAACGAAGTTGT
>LQHL01001839.1:0-36761 GCA_001655755.1 Hemisphaericaspora haegerdaliae
TCATCAATCACATAAAGGTTTTCGATTATTAATCATTAATATATCGGTATGTATGTCCTATGATGCAATTGGAACCAAAGAGTGACCAGTTTGCTGTCAATTGATCGAGTTTTCATTGGTTTGTCAGTTTACTAACAATTTTTTAGACCAAAATCAAAATAACAACAACAACAAATCATTGGTACGTATCTTTCATTCATTTGCTGGTCCACAGAGCTTGTCCTATCAACGAGAGTAGGTCTGTGTATCAATTTCGTCGGTTTTCTAACTTTTACTAACATGTTTTTAGGATTATGGTTATTTTTGTCCACTTAAATTGAACCATTAACCGGGACTTTCAAGATTCAACCAATCACTTTGCTGGTAAGTTAAACAATAAATGTGGTAATATGGTACTTCTTGTCTAATTTGGGTTCAATTGGTGGATTTAAATGGCAACAAACTTGGAATTTTTGACCTGTTTTGTTGGCCCCCAGCCTATGGATGTCCTTTGGTTTCCTTCAACTTGGACTATATCCCAGATTTCCATTATTTGCATGCAGATGGTCTTACCAATAGGGTGGTTTTTGTTCCAATTACAGGTACCAGAAGGTTTGGTTCAAAGGTAGCTGGTGTACCACTTTGATGATATGTGGAATTCGTGCTAGCTGGTAAGGTTTGGCGTATTATTGACAATATGCTAGAAAGATGAAGCTGGAAGAAGAGGACGTAATGCTGGTAGAACATCTGATGTAATTGCGAACTCTTCCATAGAAAGAGAGAGCTTGATAGGTACGAAATAAGATGGTGTTTATTCTGTTCAGGGCTGAAGATGTTTGGAAACTGGTAATGAATGTGCTAAGGTCTGAAGATGTTTGGAAGCTGGTAATGAATGTATTAATCAGATTCCAATAGCCGCATGTTGGAAATTGTGTTCGATGCAAGTTTTAAAGGAACTGGTGGTTGTTTTACTTCATCGATTCCTACTCTTGTCAAGTGCAAACTCTAATTGAAACTATTCTTTGAATCGACTATGTTGAGGTTCATTAATAGAGGCCGAAATCAATGAAAGCATAGACTTTGATTCTCAACTAGTTTGTATTTTTTAATGTTTAGAATGTATAGTTTTATGGTAAATTAATAGAAGCATATCCCATCTAAAGCAGTTTCTTAATACTGGAAGTCTTGTGTACTATTGGCTTAGATATCAGATAGATCTTGCAACATGTTAGTCTTGGAGAGAACTTGTAGATAATATCTCTTGTGTTTATGTCTATACTGGATGATCCACAAGGAAGTGCACAATGTCCTGTCTCCCTAGACTATTAGAAAGGCATCTAGTGACAAGAGGACCTGAACAGACGGTTGAACTTTCACAAATCCTTGTATCGTCTTGGCCCAGTAATCTAGAGAGCTATGATTGTTGATTGCGTCCGGTTGGCATCTTTGTTACTATGTCAGGTAGCTGGCACAACAGATGCAAGTGTAAAACGACAACTAATAGCTATTATGTCCTTTAAATTGAGTTCCAGCCATCATCGATCTTTAAAGCACCTAATTTTCAAACCTAGTTAACTGCTGCCTGGTTGATAATGGCTCTGTTCAACTTAAATACATCCAATGTAATGTTATTATAACAGAATTTGAATAATATATTTAATGAACTATGTATTGCTTTTTTAAACCAAATAAACTAGAGTGGAATCGTGAGCTATGTATATTTGCAATTCTCTAAGTCGTTGGTTAAGAGGATATGAATGAATAGGGTACTTCAAGTGGTAATATAGAACCATCTGTACTAGAAGTATCTCTTCGCGGTAAATTAAAGAGAACAGCAACCTTTCGTGGTAAAATAGCGAGAGAAAAAATAATCTTCGCGGTAATTTGAGAAAACTCGTGGTAAATTAGGTCGAGGATTAGGTTGGTTCGACCTAAAATTGAAAACTCCTTGCCTAATTGACCTACAATGAATTTGAATCCTGCAACGTATACTGGTTGGTTGAGGCTACGTCTACCATAGGCATAGCTACTGTACCTTGCTTCAATTACGTTTTAAAGCGGTAGAAGTATGCTGATGTCCTATTTACTCTAGAATCTATCCTTTAATACTAGTTTTTGCAATTATATTTGGTGAAACTCTATAGAAGAGAAAAGCACTACCATATCTTCTAAAAACCAAATATGGAACCTCAAGAAGTACTCAATAGGTCTTTAACAAAGGTCTATTTGCCAATAAAGTAGTATAATGAAGGAATTGAGACGTTACTGTAGAGAATAAGAGCATGTTATACAGGTACTGCACATTATACCTATTGGTTGTCACATGACATAGTTGTGACTTTGTCCATGTGACTCTGCATGTGACTGTACATGTGACTTCAATTACTTCCGGGGGTACACCCTAAAAAATATTTTGTTAGGTGTTTTACGATAGTTGAGACCTACTCATTTCCCCTTAAGGCTTTAAATGATCACAAGACCCCTTGATTTGCCGCATCTAAGCCAACGTTTTCCACCTTTGCCAGGTTTCTCTTGTAGTTAAGAGGTATATTCAAGTTATAAAAGGTAATAATGTTTCTTTACTAGATACTTCTTAGAAAGGTCTACAACTTAGCTAAAATAGAGGTCACTCATTTTGTAGTATTTAGACTTTCCGCCCAATATTTTGACATTACAACAAATCTGCATCTTTAATGACCTGATTGAAGAATTCATAGTTCTCAATCAAGTTCAACTTGGGACTGGATAAGTAAATCCCACAGCTTTTGCCCCCAGATTCATACAACCTTTGAGCCAAACTAAGAACATTGTGAACATAGCCTTCGCTCAATTTTGGATTACGTTCCAAGTAGATAAATTTCAACTTGTTGCAATTATCAATATTCCAACCGGAAACGTCATATAAATCATTTGTATTCACAGCAATAGATAAGATTGATTTCGGTAAGGATAAGAAATGTATGGAATTTGATAAATTGTTTCTTTCTAGATTTATATGTTTTAAATTAGGAAATTTATTAAAAGATCCTACCAAGTACAGTAGATTCATATTAATGAGTTCTATCCTCTCAACATGCTTTGGAATTCTATTTAAATCAAACTCGGAAATATTTCCACCACTAAAGCACAATGATTTCAATCTAGTGGCCAGCAATAGATTGAAGGATTTGATTGAGCTTGTTGTGAAGTTGCATGTAATAGAAAGGGTTTCCAAAGCTGCTGGTAAATGATATGAGTGATCACTTTCAGTCAATGCAACTCCACAGAGCACTACCTTAGTTAAAGTTTCAGGAAGCTTTAAAAAAAAGTTCTCATTTGAAAGAAATATTCTACTGCCTCTAGCTTGGTGAATTTCAAACGAATCTAAGCAGGTTGGGAACTCGATTGTTTCAGTGTCAAACTTTAGATTCAGGTCAACCCAAAGGTTAATATTGCTAGTGTTGGTTATATTGAGTGTATTATTGGATATGCAATATTCTTTGCAAAATATTTCGCAATCTAATTGCGAAATGTTTTGTTCAAGTTGACATTTTGACAACTTATTTCCATGAAGATTTAATTTCTCCACTTTTCGAGGCAACCATTCCAGGAATCTGTCTGTAGATGTGAAGTTATTGTACAGTAAGTTTAAAGTCTGTAAATATCGCATACTTACTAGATTGCTATTCGTGATGGATTCTATAAAGTTTTTGGATAAGTCTAAATGGTATAGTCCTGATGGGAATCTTAAATTATCAACCGAATTGATCAAGCAATCCTTTAGAACTAACTTTCGTAACGTTGTTGGAAGTTTTAAGGAATCCAAAGGATCCATGAAACCGCCAATATTTCTAATTGTCAACTCGCTTAAGTCGGGTAATTTTAACATTGATGGAATTATGGCAATAAATGGCAAATTTTCAAGCCGTAAAACTCTAAGCAGACCAGGTAGTTTAAAATTATTAGAAACCTTGAGATATCTATTGTAGTATAATGAAGGATATTCTTCACTGCGATCTTCTAGGATTCTTTCAAGGCCAAACCCCCCACTTTGATGTGAATAGACCAAAGTATGCAAGTCATCTGGAAATTGTGCATTGTTGAAAAAATCGTGAAACACAGGACAGTCTTTGATGAATAGTTTCTTAAGATTGGAATATCTCTCTAATCCTCTTAAATCTTCAAGCATTAAACTTGAAAGACATAAATACTTAATCAGGATCGGTAATTTTATGTGGTCTAATGCAGTAATTCTATTCAGCCTAACACTTCCATGGTATTCAAATTTTGTTAAAAACTGGAGATTTGTGATGTCTATCAGGGAGAAGCAACTTGGTTGCTCATAGATTACTAGTTCTCTTAAGAATTGTGGAAATACAGCTAAGGAATTGGATCCGAAACTCCTTACCCCGAATATTTCTAAAGTTTCTAAATTCTCATTTAGAAATGGTGTATACTCTATTATGAAGTCATGTATTTTTAGGTTCATGACACTCGATGGAAGAAGCGACAAAGACTTCCTGCCTTCTTGAGACCAAGCTTCAACAGTGCGAACACTTGAAGGGATGGTTATATTCCAATTATAATATTGATTCAAACTAATAGCATTAATATTATAACCCAATTTAAACAACTGTTCTAGATTCTTTTGAATATTTTGTGAATCTCTCAGGTAATCTGTCTTCAATTCAATGCACTGACATGAATGCAATACATTACTTAAATAGTGATGAAATTCTAACAAATCGCAAATATCATAAAATAGAATTTTATTAGGAAAATAACCATGCTTAAACCAATTTAAAAAGCTATAAAATGTCCCAAACACAATCCGCTTTCTTTCATACTTAATATCCTGTGAAATTAACGATAATCCCACATATTTCTGAGTATATTGGTGATGGCTGATAATGTGAACTTCAGGGAATATTGCTTGGCACAAGTCAGGAATGTCTGATAAAGCAATGAGATAATTGATTGGTAGTAGTTCGAACACTTGTTGAAGGATTTCCAAAGGTAGTTGCGATACAAATTTGATGTCCATTTCTTCAGAATCCAAAAGATGATAATAGTCTTGTAAAAAAAGAAAGAAGGGGATAAACTAATTCGATGATCTACCACCCTTATTTAAACATTTACTCCGCAAAAAAAGCGAAACGGAGATCTAAAACAAATTGCTTTTGTGTAACAATCTCAATTTGGTGCGATAAGAGACAAAATTGAGATAAAAAAAATACGATAGAGGCAATTCTGAAAGTGTCTACAGTTTTAAGTAGTTCCAGTACTTGCAAATCCCTTGCTTCAAAGTTTTGAAGTGATTTTATCTAGCAAAAATATGCTACTGATGAATCAACCACCTCTCCTCTATTAACTGCCACCTTATCATAAACATGTGTAGCAAATAAGCAAACTTGACTACACCTAAAACTTTGCTAATGACCAACAAATAAATTTTATCTTGTAATAAAGATCTTGGCTTGAACAGTAAAAAGTTCAATTAATGTGGTTCATCAGTGAGAATCCATAAATTAAGAACATTTTTGATCCAAAAGTTGTATTTGCCATAACTTCTACAAAAGCCGTTATCCATCACACAATTAAGATCACACAAAAAATAATTTTTAAACTTTCTTCTTGATCAAGCTTATATCTGTTGAGCTTCAATCCCTGTTGATCTTTGATCCCTGTTGACCTTTAATCCCTGTTGACCTTCAATCCCTGTTGATCTTTGATCCCTGTTGAACTTTGATCTCAGCGATTTTGAATCCTAAAAATAGTAAAACTGTTTGGTGGGTTCCTTTCAAGGTGTATTTAGACGTGCGCTACCATTTGTATCTCCATCGAAACATGAAAAAAAAATCCACTCGAATCATCGAAACTGGATTTGTCACCTCAACTGATATAAGCCATGTCAACATTAGTCCGCGTACGACTTTTGATCCGAAATTTGAGATGTATAGAGGGATTTCGTCTGTATTCTACGGTAATTCGGAGACCTGCTAGAGCTTCTTCTACGAATTTGGAAAGCATTCCTGTTCTTCTCAAACATATGAAAAAGACTAAAAGAAGGAAAGATACTAATGATCCTACTCATCCTTCTAATGTAACGTTTCTTGAAATTAAGGATTTCCTTTCTGATTTTTCGAAAGCAAACAAAGTACGAATCACACCTAAAGAAGTTCTTAATCCTCCTGAATTAGTGCATGCATTCTTACCTCACCAAAGAAAACATAAAGAAGATGTAATTGTCGAATCTGTGGAGATTAGAGATATGACCTATCTGGGAGAAGGTATAGCTTTGGTTCCGAAATCTTGTTATGCTTCAGAAGTATTGGCAAATTCAGATGACATTCTAGGGAAATTTTCGATACTCTTAGTCCCAAAAGTGGTGGTCGGTGATAAAGTTAAGGTGAAAATAAGAATGCATTATGAATTCCATGCAGAAGCTGAAGTTGTTCAACCACTTGACTCGACGCGTTCTACGCGCGATGATAATTTGATCGGTTGCAAGCATTTCCAAAAATGTAGTGGCTGCTCATTCCAGATGTTGCCCTATCAAGAGCAATTGTTGCATAAACAGCGTATGATTCAAAGGGCATATAAATTTTTTTATCCTAGCATATTCGACACTTTTGATAATACAGAGACATTTGGAAGAGTGATTGGATCTCCATTGGAGTATGGTTATAGAACAAAAATTAGTCCCCATGTTGATCTAATAAACAATCAAGTAAAAGTGGGATTTCATCAAATTCATAGTCGACGCAACGTGGATGTTGAAGAATGTCCCATATCTTCTAATTCAATCAACGAGTTATATAAACTAAAAAGGAAAGAAATCTTTAGAGATGTAATTGAAAATCAAAACTCCAGAAAGAAAATCACAACACACTTACACTTGCGAGAAACTGTTGACTTTAATAAACTTACTAGACAATATACATTACATGCAGTTGACGATCCAAATGGAGTGACCACTGCTAAAATTGAAGATTTATTCTATCAGTTTCATTCCAATAGTTTTTTCCAAGTTAACCACTCGATCTTGACCTTAGTGTTGAATTATATTAGAGAGCATATAAGTTCTAACAAGGCTGCCATTCAAAATTTAGTAGATACTTATTGTGGGGTTGGATTTTTGGGTATTGCACTTTCACGAGATCTCCCGTTGGAGGGGAAGGTTTATGGAATTGAAACAAGTGCGGGAAGCATAGCAGACGCGAACCGCAATGTCCAGCTAAATACTCTTGATAAGAGCAAGTTTGAATTCCTTCCTGGTGATGCAAGTAATATTTTCGAAGCTCAAAAGTTCAAAACTGGTGAAATCACTGGATCGAAGAGCATGGTAATTATGAATCCCTCTAGAATGGGCTCTAATGAGACATATTTACGTGGGCTTTTGAAATTCAATCCTGATTTGATTGTGTATATCAGTTGTAGTGTCTTCACTCAAGCCAGAGATTTGAATATGTTTGAAAGCTTGCAAATTGAGGCTGGAGGTGTTCAGTACAGAGTGAAGGATGTTGCTGGTTTTGATTTCTTTCCGCAAACCAAACATGTTGAATCTGTTGCAGTTTTGGAGAGGATTAAGTAGTAATTTTGTATGGAGAAGTGTATTTTTCGGAGACTTGTATTATAGAGAAGTTGACTGTTTGCGGAAATGGGTTGTATTCCCCAAATGTATTGTATAATGAGATGGTGAGTGGAAGAATTTTGCATGTAAATAAATAATGACAATCTCAGAGAACAAGGTCAGTCGTTTCTGTTGTAGAAAATTACGTTCGCAAATCGTAATTAAGGTAACAATAAACTCAAATACAATCTATCATCACTTCTCTTAATTCTCATGGCACATTTAGTGTAGTGTCTGTTTCTTAATGTTCTGATATATCCTAATATACATAAACAAATAATAAAAAGCGTCCAAGATGGTAATTCATCTGCACAAGTTCTAGATTTATCCAGTTCAATAAACTTTTCTACTATGGTTCAATATTTGCAACCAGAAAGTTGTAGAGATCAAGTAGTTTAGAGGTCGATCAGTTTCTACCACCCCTTGGTGCAGAAGGTACCAGTGTGGTAGATCTAGGAGCAGAGGGAATATTTGCGCCACCTGTACCCTTCTTCATCAATTCATAAATGGTAGCTTCAGACTTTCCATTGCCTCCAGTGTGACCTCCACGACCTCCACGACCTCCACCGCGACCACTACTGTCGCCACGACCACCACGTCCACTGCGAGACCCTCCCTTAGAGTTACCCTTTCCTCCACGAGAAGAACCACCCTTTCCTCCGCGCGAGGAATCACCTTTTCCTTGTCGAGAGGAATCACCTTTTCCTTGTCGTGAGGAATCACCTTTTCCTCCCCGTGAAGAATTACCTTTTCCTCCGCGTGAAGAACCACCCCTTCCTCCGCGTGAAGAACCGCCCCCTCTACCTCCACGTCCTCCCCTTCCACCGGAGTGGGAGTGGGAAGATGATGAACGAGGGGAATCATTTGAATTATTACCCAAATGAAACTTAAGGAAGTCTTCCGTTGTTGATGGAGAATCATTTACACCCTCAATGCTTTTAAGCCTTTCAGGATTCATATGAGAAAATGGCGATTTCTTTTCTAATGATGATGGCTGTGATGATTCCACATTCTTAATACGTTCAACATTCACATTGCTTGCTCTTTGGGGAGTTGCAAAACCACCGGTTGATCTCTGAGAAGAATCTATATTTTGACGCTTTGGTGCCCTATCGTCTTCAACCCTGTCTTCGGACCTTGATTGTTTACGACCATGGGATCTGGTGTCATTTCTGTCATCATAATGCCTGGTGTTATCGGATCTGTTTCCGGAAGACCTTGTATCCCTAGAGTTATCTTTATATGATCTATTTTCGCTTCCTTTATGGTCGTTGCTTGATCTGTCATTTGTCCTACTATCATTATATGACCTATAATCATTCGAAGGACCACTAGTACGAGGTCTACCATCATTCGATGTATACCTATCGATACTATAGTTCCTGGTATCAGGTTCACTTGCCGGTCTAGCGGAAGATTCTCCAAATTTTGGTCTGGATTCACTTGCTCTAGAATCATTGAATCCTGATCTACTAGTAATGTCGTTTGACCTTGTTTCATTTGTTCTTATTTCATTGGCTCTTGAATCCTTGGCTCTTGGTTCACTGGGTCTTGTTTCATTGGCTCTTGGTTCATTAGGTCTTGTTTCATTGGCTCTTGGTTCATTGGCTCTTGGTTCATTGACCCTTGGTTCATTGGCCCTTGGTTCATTGGCCCTTGGTTCATTGGCTCTTGTTTCATTGGCTCTTGGTTCATTGGCTCTTGGTTCATTGGCTCTTGTTTCATTGGTTCTTGTTTCAAAAGTTTTGCTAGTAGTTCTGTCATCGAAAGGTCTTAAACTAACAGATCTATTATGGTCAACACTATCGTGTCTACCGCTATTAGATCCACTTTCAGTTTGACCACTCCTGTCACCGTGTGACCTAGATTGATAATGATCGGTCCTATCATGGGATCTGCTGTCGTTCTGAGATCTCTTGTCATTGTAGGATCTGTTGTCATAACTTCCATATCTTCCATTGGAACTACTTGTGTGTCTACTGGTTTCGTGATCGCGACTTGGTTTAGAAGAAATTGAATCTGAACGGCTATCAGAACCAAAACTTTGGCTAATTGACCTATTTGTGACACGATAAGTGTCGGTTTGTCTTGCTCTTTGAGTAACTGAACCAGAGCTAGATCCAAATGAAGAAGATACATTACTTGCCTGAGCTGTTAATGCTGCGATGGCAGGTCTTATATAAGTATTGGATTTTTGCCTTGAATTGTTTGAAACCGCGCCGCTAGGACTAAAAGATCCAAAAGAACCAGGAAAAGACATTGCAGGATTGATGTAATCCGGATTGATCTTGATTTTACTTCTCAACATACGGAAAGTAATTGGATGGTACGTGTTGTTCTTATCCTTATACTTGTTATATTCTTCAGCAAGAATCTTGCAAAAGGCTTTCTGGCTACCAAGGTGTGTTTTTCCTTTAAAGCTTCTGAATACAATTTTCATAGGGAAAGGAATAACGCTATCTAAAAAGTTGTCAATATCATCACGTTTATTAGTTTCATATTCAACCAAAAGGTCTAACAACCTCAAAGGTGAGTTCAATGTGCTTTCAAAGTTCGACCAAAAGGAGATTAATTTCTTTTCGATTGTCTCCTCAGCAGCTAATGTAGCATTTCCATCAAGGTACTCTAAGACCTCTTTCATTCTTAACCTTTTACCATGGTTTCCTAATTGTGTTTCGATCTGATTAACAAATTGAGGACCGACATTATCTATATGGGTAATAAACATGTCATCTAATAACCAGAGCAATTCACGATAATCTTCGATATGCCCGGAATCGTTAGTGATATAAAGATTGAGAACACAACGTTCACTCATTTGGAAATTTTCAGGATCTCTAAAGAACGCTTCGCACCCACGAAAATGCTTAAGTCCAATTTGAATATAGTTAGACCATTGGTTAGAATCAACCGATTTGGGGACAGCGACATCGTCATATGCTGGGTTTAATGTCAGGTTAATTTCTTTCTTCCAAATTGGATAGAATTCAGAAATTTTTTTAGCAGACAAGGTACGAACCGAAGATTTAATTCCATTGGAATTGGAGCTGTTGGAATCGACATTTCCGTTGCTCTTATTGTGTGTAACGTTTTGAGGCATTTTGGACTCGGTTGCAGTAGTTGGAATGGACTTGGACTCAATGGATAATGTAGTTGAAGAAATTCCAGCAGTGCCCAGTGCAGGGGGGTCAGAGGTAAGAGGAGCAACTTGCAAATTAGAAACCAGAGATTGATCAGATGGACCAGACGGAACATCTTGATTAACCACTGAATTTAAAGTCTTGGTGGGAGTAGCAGCTGGACTACCACCATTAGGAACACTAGTAGTTGACGAAGTTGAAACCATCTTGTTGGGAGTTGTGTTGGCAGTAGCAGTAGTAGAAGATTTTGGTAATGCAGGTCCTCCTACTGGTGAGGGGTTTGTCTTTGGCTTAGCAGCAGTACTGATATATTCAATACCGTTCATATAGATATGCAGTTGATTAAACTCGACGGATCATACAGATGAAAATTTTGTTACGTTCAAAAGATTTTTTTTTGCCTGGGTCCAAGTCCCCTCATGCTGAACGTGTTGATTTTGAAACTTATATAATTCACAATAATCGAACCATCGTGAGTCGTTTTTAAATTATGTAGAATATTTATACAAGTGATGATATTCCATAGAAGTATTTTAATGATCATATATACATATATATTATCAAACATCTACTGAATTAATGGGAGAGCTAACATGTTACCGAGACTATCAATCCAATGGTCGTGCCAAATGGCCCGAAATTTCCTTATCTTTGGATAAATTAGTACCTGCATATATTGCAACTAATCACATGTGGTGATCAAAAGGGAGTTTCACATATCATTATAGACAGTTGTATAATGTCTACAACGGTAGAGCTTAATTAAAATTCTATTATCTGGGTATTAGACTAATCTAAGTTGGGTTCGATTTGGAAACAAGTAAACCTTCTAGGATTATTTGTTTAAACCCTCATAAAGTGTAATTGGATAGATGGCAAGAACTGTGGGACAGAGTGAATTCGTCCAGGTACACTACCTTTCTTTCTTCCTTTCTTTCTTTCCGACAATCGGGATATGTATACCATTCTAAATAAACAATTGCCATTCACTATTTAAAAATGACAGCAAATTGGTTTGTTGAAATCGATGTATTTATAAGTTATTCTTGGTTCACTTACATTGTAAATATTGAATAAATGCATTTCGGGAGTTATAAGGAATTGCTTTAACTAATTTCCTGCATATAGGTGACGGATTAAAGAAAAAGCGTTAAACTAAAAATAAGATTGGGGGAAAAATGATCATAGAATTATTTGATCAACTTTCTTAAACATTTACTACTTCGATTAAATTATTTATATATAAACATATATCCATATCTATCCTTATCATATATGAAACAAATCCTAAGATCACCTCCGAGGACACGAGCCTTTAAATTATGCTGTACTCAAATGCAATATGCTTCAATTTATATTTCTCCACGATTATTTAGCACTTCTGTGACCTTATTTAAGGATGAAAAATCGAAACATTTACTAAAGAATTTAGGGATAAATTTGCAGAAAGGAGGTATCAAAACAAAGACAAAGAATGACCAAGACAATAAGAACGAGAAAAAGAACCTGCGACAACAGCAAGAAGAAGAATTAGTAAAGGAAATGCAGCATGACCAGGAACCGGAGGGCCAACTGGCTTATCTTGCAGAGAACATTTCCAAATCTACATCGACAACTCCTCAATCTCCAATACTGAAACCAGGTACATCTGCATCTTTACCAACGACAAAATCAAGACTAAGTTCTGATGCCAGTCCCTCTGCATCTACTGATCCACTGTCGCCACTTTCTTTAGGCAAACAAAAAAGACGACCACCTATTCAATTTAGTCTTAGTGAAGAGCAAAAGGCGTTTATTCACCTAAATGAGACATATGATACTATATCGCGTATGTCAGCTGATGATATCAAATATCAAGTTGCGTTTGACAGAGGGAGATCTTTTATGACGTTCCCATCTGAGCATTTCCTTGATAGAAGAGCTATGTTAAGATCAATACCAGATACATTGAATGTCTTTGACCCTAAGGATATGGATCAAGTTGAAGATATATATTCAAAGTTGGATAAGTTGGATAAAGATAAAGCAGTTCACTTGAAGTATTACAAGAGATATGTTAAAAACTATCATGATGATTTTCAATTATTAATTCAAGAATTTAATGGTATCAATAGAAAGTTTAAGTTATTAAGACGGGGAGAACTTAATGAAATAAGCCTCCATAAAAATGCATTTTTATCATCATTGAACTTAACTAATGCTCCGTATAACGTCCTTGGATTTGATAGAAGTTTGATGGGAATGCCACTAAGGAAAGGCGGAGATGTAGAAAAAGATCCTCCTGTTTTTCCTCCTGAATTTATACAAGATTTACCAACCACTGGAGATACTATTACTTTGAAGAAATTTGACTTGGATTTTATTGAACCAGATAAAAAGACTAGAGATTTGAACCCCAGAGATATGAATATGTTATTGACTCAAGATCAATTGCCTCGTATCACACAAGCCTCGCCTGAAGAATTTATAGAGAAGCTTCCTGGAAATCCAATAGCTATAAGAATTGATTCTATAGACAACTATGATGTTTCAGCAAATGATATAGTTTTACTCGCAGAAATTGAACTGGAAATCGACAGTATGAAAAGATTACTATTGGATGAATTAAAAGTGAATATGGCAGCAAACTTACATTTGTTGATGTATTCAAGATACAGTAGTAAATTCAAATCAAACGCTTGTGTCTTGTTCGAAGGTCCTCATACATCCCCAACGTTGACAACCTATGAGATTGAACCATTCCCCACTTTACCTATTTTCTCAAAATTTATTTATTCATTTAGATTCAGACACAGACTTAAACAACATTTATTTAAGTTGTTCTTAATTAATTTGGAAGATGAGATTGAAACATTATTAAGAATTAAATATAGAAATGATGCTAAAAAGGAACAAATCTTTTTGGCCAAAATGATTCAAAATATTAATTCAAACATTATGGATTTGTTAAGAATGTTTAGAATGGGTAAAGAATACAAAGGTTTTGAAGCAGTGATTTATTCACCATATCTTAATAGTCCTCAAAAGAACTTCAAACGTATTTATTGGTTTGACACCCATAGGTTCAGACAACAAGTGAAACGTTCTCCTTTAAGAAGAAAATCACTGATGGTTATAAATTGGAAACAGTTTGATTATGTCCGTAGTAAATATTCTTGAGTAATGCACGTCTTTTTTTGGTTGGTAGTTTTCTACCTGAAAAAAAAATTTTACCACTGTAGCAAATTACTCTACACCAAGACATATACCAAGACCAAGACCAACTGGGGACATAACTAGCACCATGGCATATAAGAAAGTAGGACCACCACCTAAGGCACTTCCACCATTGCCACGTATTAGAAGAAAAGGGTCTATTTCTAGTTCTTCAGCGGCCAAGAATGAATGTTTAATGTTTATGTCAACCTTACTAAATTGTTGGGCTTCCAATGGAGAAGGTGCAACCATGTGTAGTAAATTTGAAATGGAATTAAAGAATTGTATGGCATTACAAAAGGGTGGTAAACAAACAGTTAAATCCAATGCTCAACACGCTGAAAGATTATACCCTAAATTAAGAGGAAAAGTTCATGATTAGATTTCTCGGTCTTTACAAAACAAGGGACCCATAATTCGAAAGGATATAGGGAATAGTGCTACGAAATACTGGCTGATTGGTAGATAGGCATAGAACGAGCTGCTCATGAGCTCGTTATGTTGCATTCTGTATATATATATGTTCATGAGATGTTCTTTACGGTTTAATAAATTATTATTTTCATATTGGAAGGTTAGATTGCAAACTGTAGAATAAAGGGAGGATACAAAAATAGCTGATTGACATAAGAAAGTCTTTTTAAAATAGCTGATTGAAAAGCAAAATGCTTTTATACAACTAATGTATTATTAAGTCTATGTAAATATTATCTAAAATTTGTTTATTTGAAGACCTTACCATCGGCAATTTCTTTACTTTCGCCGTTAACGACAACTGGTTCGTCCCAAGCGAACATGTTGTTAATGAACTTCTTGGTTTCTTCATCGTTACCATCTAACTTGGTGAATGCGTATGATTCCCAATCTGGGGCAACATCGAAAGCTGGAGCGAATTCTTGACCTCTGACTAAGAAAGCACCAGTAATACCGTTGTTATTGTTTTCACCGTAAACAACCATACAACCGAACATGTACTTGGTAGAAGCAGATAATCTGTTGAAGAAACCACCGACCAAGTTGTTAGACATGAAGGTTAAGGTTAATTCGTCGTTGTACTTGTAGTCAACCTTCCAGAGAGACCATTCTTCTGGGTCGTATTGATTCTTCCAGAACCATGGAATAGCAGTTTCTCTGGTTTCTTCGTTAGAGTAAACTCTCTTCCATTCATCTAAAGCAGCCTTTGGTCTACCTAAAGCTTCCAATGGGTGCTTTGGTCTTGGAGCTTCAGCAGGTTCTTCAGTAGCAGCAGGAGCTTCCTTCTTGACTTCCTTCTTTTCCTTCTTTGGTTGTTCTTGAACTGGCTTCTTTTCCTTCTTTGCTGGAGTGTAAGTTAATGGTTTTTCAACAATAGCAAATTCAGCGAATCTACCACCGAAGAAAGCACTCTTGGAAACAGTGGTGAACCATCTAGCAACATTTGGGTACTTTTCAGCAAATGGCTTACCTAAGATGGTTTGGAGACCTGGAGCAACAGAAGCAACAACGAAATAATCAGCAAAAGTAGCACGTTCACCGACCAAATAGGTGAATTCAGCTAATCTGGCTTCAATAATAGAAGCAACAGTGTCAATCTTGGCAAAGTTTTCATCACATTGCTTCTTGTTGTATGGGTATCTACCATTAATCATGAATAAAGTTTGGAACAAACCTGGAAGGAATTCTTGGTTGAACAAAGATAAGTACTTGATGATAGAAGAGTATTGTTCGTTGTTCTTACCTAAGGTACCGCCAATCTTGTCCTTTGGAACTAAGGAAAGTAAGTAGGTAGCAATTGCTAAGGTTTCGTATAACTTGAAACCCTTGGTACCAATGAAAGCTGGTAATTTACCAAGTGGGAAAGCCTTGGTGAAAGCGTCATCCTTTTCAGTCTTGATGGTGACATCTAAACCGAAGTGCTTGATGATATCAGAAAGAATGAAGGATCTTGGAGAGATCTCCATAACATATAAAGTACCTTGAGACATAATTGACAATTGATAATTTCTTGATTTGAGAAAGAAAAGAAATGAAAGAAGAATTGAAAAAAAGTATGTGAAAAATTTTTCAACCCAAATATAAAATGTTTTTGGCGAAACGTTAACAACCGATCAAAAGAAATTTTTCGATCTCTCGTAAATTTGAAGGTACGAGACAAAAAAATTACATTAACTCAATGAGAGACATCATCTCGTTTAGAAAAGGTTGGTATAACTATCTTTTATTTAGTTGTACTAGTATTTGTAAGTCCGTTGTGAAACGTTAATGTACTGTTGAAGCCTGGTTCAACTATTAGAGGAATTGTATATCGAAAAAAAATTTGTAGACAGGGTAATAGAAAAAGGTTCTTATATCCTATGTCTACAAGTGTTCTAGACTAAGTTAATTGAACTAATTCAGAGTACCTGGTCAAATTTCAAGTATTAATTGAATAAATAAAAAGAAATGCGATTTCTGTGGATCGAACACAGGACCTTCAGATTAACTGTGACTGAATCTCTTCAGTCTGACGCTCTCCCAACTGAGCTAAAACCGCTTATTTCTGAAATTTTGAAAAATCTCGCCTCATCCGAATTTGGGTTTTTTATAGCGCTACCAATATTTTAAATTGATAGATTCCTCCTCGAATGTTAGCATACGTAAAATTAATTTCTTTGAACATTTTGAAATTATGACAATTGATTAATTCTCGATATTGTAAATCTGAATATACTTTGCTTACGCTGAACTTTTGAGGGTATTTAATTTTTATCAAATTTGGTATAGATATCAACGAAAACGTGAACGCGACATATTTTTTTTTCAATTGAAGGTCTATAAATTTGATCTATATTCTTCTGTCGTAATCCTCCATCTTGTTTTTCAATATGGGTTTGTTAAATATACTATACATAGCAATACATAACTATACACATACAGAAATGTAACAAACGGAACACTTTCAGAGGAAAAAGGTTCCATCATAACAATGAGTACCACCTCCATGAAGAATTAATTAGTTTAGAAGTTTACTTGTAAATGAAGTTACCCTCTCTTTTTTCAATATAACCCAATTGAGTAAACGTATGATTGTAAGAGATGAGCCACTCTTCCTCGGAGTTGATGTATGAGATTTATTTAATAATCTTTTGATGACTCCATTATTCCTTTGATAGTACTTGAAGGAGTCTTTTTTTGCAACTAGATATGAGAGAAAGAAATCATCTATGTTTTTTTTCACAAAATACCCAAGTTATTAAATTCCTTATACGTAACTATATATACAGAAATATAAAACATAACAATAGTATCCCTTTTTCCAATAGTTATGACAGTAAAATAACAATGTTGAAATACTTTGGAACTTATAGCTGACATCCATCAGTCCTTGATTTTAGTCACGCAAACTAGAGACAACGCATATACACTTGATACATAAAAATATTTGAGATTGTAATATTCATGATGACGTAACCTACCAGACATGCTTATATACAGTTCTCCTATGAGCTCATGTATACATATACGGGCAACACCTAGTTCATGTCTATCTCGTGGTTCAGATCCATATATAGACAGACAAACATTTCTCTTATATAAGAGGAATGTAAGAGGGTGATAGGGTGGATTGTATATACTAATATATTTTCTTTGTAACTTTATACTACAAAATAACTAACACCGCCCTTCATAACCACTACTAATAATAAAAAATTATATGCAGGTGTATTTATTTATGTTACATACAAACCTTTTTTTACAGTCTAAAAATAAATAAGAAAAACAAAGACCTATCCTTAAAAATTTTAACACATTTCTTATGACCATTCTTGATGTTTATTTGTATACATAACTCGGACCAAGAGGAAGAAGAAGCATAATAGTTGAATATACGAGAACACTAGCATTAAAGTATAACGAAGTATAATAGCCTTATGCAAATCGAACCTAAAAATACTACTCGTGTATCATTCTTTCAACATCAACTTACAATAGAATTTAATTTACGACACAACCAAACCATATTCTCCACAAGATAGCTTATAAGCACAGGTCAAAAGGCTGAATCATATTCCAAATTGCCTACATATCAACAGCAGCATATATATATACAGACTAGTATGAAGGATCTACGATCATTTACCATAGTCCAATTCCTTCTTCTAATATCATTTCTTCTCCGACCGATCAATTCTACGTTTGTAAAGTCACAAAGCTGCGGCCTAGTGGAAGACGATTTTCTACTAGCTCCTTTTATTATAGATGCATTTTTGGATGAAAAAGAAAGGAAATTGAAGTTTTTCATTAATACGAAAGTAGAACCTGTCGATTGGACGAATATTAATCCCAATTTTTCAGGAGAACTTATAAATGACGTGAACTACACCAGCAACAAATACACAACTTTGCATATTGAAATAGACTTTATGGGAAGACGTTTCATTTCTGAAAATAGACGATTCTGTAAGGTTATTGCCGTCAAAAATACAACTTCTTTTCAAACTGGACCAAGGTTCAACACAACAACCACCACTATATTGGAGAAAACAAATAATACCGAAACAAGCGCTATACCGTCGGCAATTGGACAGTATAATAATTCCATTATTGCAAAGAGAAACATTGAGGTACTCAATATAGCTGGTCTATCGGAAATATTTAGTAATTCAACTGGTGAATTAGTACAATGTCCTTTATACCTCAATGATTCAATTATATTGTACTATGAAGCTGATATATCAGACCATTTCCATCGTTTGGGTTCATACCAGGCAAAATTTTCAGTTGTTTCTAACGAAATTGTTTCAGAAACTATCGGATGCAGCAAAACATATATTACACCAGTTCAACCAGCAATATTATCACAGATCATTAACTACGGTGTTTTGGTATTGATTATAGTCACGGCAGTTGTTAATTTATTTATCATTGCATATTCATCTTATCAAGAATCTTCCAATCCATTTTTATTTCGCGCTTCAACCATCTGTAATGCGGATTTTTTGAAGCAAATGGATGCAACCGTCCCCGGAATTGTCATGTATTTACAATATGCATTATTTCTCGGAGGGTTAGATTTACAATACCCAGGATTTTATCAACCTATGATTGGGCAAATTAAATGGTGTGCTTTAATGGGATATAGTATTTTATCAAGAGTACCCAAGGAAACATCAAGTTCTCGAGATAACATATATGTGACTATCAATTCAGGAGGTTTAAAAAGTCTAACTATCTATAGTACTGACAAAACTATCGTTGATAATTGGCCAAATTTCATACTTGTTTTAATTATAATCGTTATAATTGTTATAGGGTTTGAGCAGATGTTTATTGTTTTCAAATTGTTTATCGACAAGTTGATAAAAAGATATAATTCCAAAAGAAAGTCACTATTAAATGACGAAACCCTGGAATTTTCATTACTTTCAAGAAATAATGGTTATCTTATCCTTGGCCAATCATTTCATTTGTTTTTATTGATTTTTGGAATGCCATTTTTGGTGCTAACCTCATTCATGTTTTTAGTTGCAAGTGAAGTTAATGGAAGAGAAGTCTACTTTCCAAATTTGTTCACATTGAAAACTGATGCATTTTCATTCACAACTCCATACGATCAATTATTTCAGCCATCAACCTACATTTATTACAACGGAGATAACGGAATTGGGAGTATAAACATTGGAGATGGCCACCCAATGTTCAATCAAACTCTGATCCATTCAAATGCAACAATGATTCACTCCAATTATTTGACAATTCCGAAGACGTCAATTGTTTTTGGTTCATTACTTTTCACTCTTTGGGTAGGTCTTGTACTTTATTTTATTTTCAAATACTTGATATTATTGAAAAATGCTCCATCCAAGTTATATACATCATTGAAGGCAATTCTTCTTTGGGCTTTTTGGTACAATCAATACAAACCGCAGAGAGTGTCTTTTGTAATTTATGACATTATCACCCTTTTGACGAAACTGTTGATCATTGGCCTAGTACAAAATGACGGATCGGTTCAAGTGGCAATATTAATTGTCATTACTATATTAGATCTAGTGGCTTTGCTCTTATTCAGACCGCATTTTATTGATATAGCTTTATGGAGTACAAAATGGATGTTCCCAATTGCAAAGTTCCTTTGTACCATGCTATGTGTTCCGTTCATTAAAGAACTAGATATAAGTGAAGCATCAAGGACGTATATTGCCTATGTACAATTGTTGATTCATGCAGTTGTTGCCATTATTTTCCTAATTCATTTGTTTTATTGGTTTACAAGAACGGCGATAAGTATTTACCACAGATTCAAGGAACGCTCAACTGAGAAGGAAGTCGATAAGCCAGAGTATAGTAATGCTGATGATTTCAACAGAGACTTTGAATATCGCCCGGTCGTATTCCCAGAGTCACGAGCAACGACCACAAAGGTCGTTCAAGAAGAAGAAGAAGAGGACGACGAATTAGGCGAAGATTATTATTATAGAACTAGAAGCGAAAAAGCTCTATCTAAATTGGAAATTATATCAACATCAGCGACGTCCTCAAGCACGACTACACCGTCTCCATTAACAATCCCGACTGCGGTCCACAAAGATGATATGGTCTTGTCTCCAGTGGCAGAGAGTAATTTTGAAACCTCATCATTTCATGAACAACAAGAAATATCAAATTTGCGAAAAAAAGTCACAGATTACAAAGTTAGAGAAGGTGACCGTATCTTTGAGAAGTATTTTATGGATGAGATGATTGATCCCGAAGTGAAGGCTCTTTGGGATTCCCGTAAAATCGAATTTTCGCATGCTGAAAAGGAGGAAGGTGCTATTCTTTCGCGGGTTAAGTCAAGAGCTTTGAAGATATTGAATAGAAGAAAGGAAGAAGAAGTGAGAGGGTTCGAAGTATGCCGTCCAAAGCATTTAGTTGTCAAACCGTTGTCTGAAGTGAGAAATGAATGCCTACCCCCACTTCAGATCAAGCCGGCCGAGCAAGAGAAACGAAGAATGTCTGCGATATCTGGTATGAGTAGTACTAATGATAGAGATTCAGAATAACAAAGTTCAGTTCTAGATTGATTCTATTTTTTAGGTTATTTTATCTGTTTATTTATTTACATAGTGGTATAGTTTGTTTGTGTAGATTGCAAAGAATTTTAGGGTTGTTTAGACTACTTAACCGATGTTTCGAATTTCATGTTTTGTTACATATAGTATTGTTCTTTAATTCAAAATTCCGTAAATGAAAACTCAACCGTATTGGAAAACCGTGAAACATGAACAGGCAAGAAATTTTGGCTCAACAGGATTAGTAATATCAACTATAGAAATCAATTGATCACTAATCTTCTACATGTTAGAGGTGGTTAGTATAAAAATTTAATGTATTCACGATAACGGAAATAAATACCAATTTATGACACAAAATCGTAAACTCCGGATGAGTGATAATCTCTTTCCCCGAAATTTCCTATCTGGGACACTCCGAGGCCGAATAATATCAACTGAGTCAGCAATGAGATTGGCCCAAATATCAGAAAGTTCGAGATATAAATAACGATCAATTTCTCTAAAAGAAGATGGATTGGTTTTTCGTCATTGCAATATCAAATATTACAACAACTATTAATTAACTAGCTCTAAAAATGACTTCCACTACTGTTTTCGTTTCTGGTGCAACTGGTTTCATTGCCCAACACGCTATAAAGCAGTTACTTGAAAAAGGTTACAATGTTGTCGGAACAGTTAGATCAGAATCCAAAGGTGAAGCTTTAAAGGAATTGATCCAATCTGAACGGTTTTCTTATGAAATTGTCCCTAATATTGCTATAGAAGGAGCATTTGATGAAGCATTAAAGAGACATCCCGAGGTAACAATTTTCTTACATACCGCTTCTCCAGTGACCTTTGAAATAAAGGATATCGAGAAAGAATTGTTGAGACCAGCCATTGATGGAACAAATAATGCACTTGTGGCTATCGCCAAGTATGCCCCACAGATTAAACGTGTAGTTATTACATCTTCTGCAGTAGCTATATTCACTTGGGGAAACACCACAGATTTTGAAAAATTCCATAACGAGACTGATTGGAATCCAATTACATATGAGGAAAGTTTACAAAATCCATTTTTTGGATATTTTGGTTCAAAGAAATTTGCTGAATTGGCAGCTTGGGAATTTATTAAGAACCAGAAACCAAATTTCGATATTTCATTTGTTAATCCATCTTATGTTTTCGGACCTCAAGCATTTGAAATTAAAGATAAAGCTAAATTAAATGTATCTGCTGAAATTATAAATTCAATTGTAAAATTGGGTCCAAAGGATGAGATTCCACAATATGCAAGTTCATTCATTGATGTAAGAGATGTAGCTAAGGCCCACATTTTTGCCTTCGAAAATGATGAAGCAATCAATCAAAGACTATTATTAGTAAGTGAAAAGTTCAGTAATGATGGGATTGCTAATTTGATTCATAAGAAATTCCCTAATTCTAATGTTCCAAATGGTGATTTAATTAAAGATTCTGAACAACGTGAACATGAATTCAATGTGGATAATTCCAAAACAAAAGAAATGCTTGGTTTTGACTTCATATCGCTAGAGAAATCTGTCGTTGACACCGTCCAACAAATCTATGACACGAATTAGGTGGCTTGTTAATTACAAATATTTCTTTGATTAATAAATCTATTTCTATTTAATTTAATAAATTAATATATTCAATTCCAATAGAGTATGTCTGTTTTGTTTTCTTCACTTCTTCACTTCTTGGACTTCTTCTGCTGCAATTCAAAATGTGACTCGCCAGGTCTCTTTTTCACGATGTTTCTAATCAATTTGTCATCCTCGATCAATTTGAATTCCCCCAAGGTCTCGTTGAAGGTTTCCTCTACAGATAAACAGTTGTTCAATGATTGGTACTCCGACTTAAGAACCACCTCAGCCATTGCTTTCCTTTCGAAAATTGCAGTATCTTTTGAATCCTCATATGGTTCAGATGCAAGCTTGGGGTAATCTGATAGCCTGGCTTCTATTATATTTGTATAATTAGTTATGAATTCAGTAGTTAATCTCTTTGACTCAATGAGCTGGTAGCATTTCTTAAAGATTCGCTTGAGTGTAGGAGATTCCAAATCAATGGATTCAATTTTATTGATCTGGAATATTATCGTGAGTATCTGAATAAAAAAGACTAATTCCATTATCACTTCTTGTGATTTGAAACAGTCATAAGAATCGAGAACTATTTCTGTTACCTCGTCATCTACTGATTCATCTTCTTCTTGACTCTCGGCTGAGATTTTAGAAACTTCAGATAATACTTCAGAGACTAATCTCTCGGAAACTCCGTAAGTGGTCATGAAATGATTCCTGATGATTGATAGTGGTATCTCACCAAAGTCAAACTTGGAACCCTGAGGTTCAACATAACCGTAACGTCTCAATATTTCACTATTTGGGTGATCTGAATATGTATTATAGATCTGATCCCCTTTTTTGATCAGTTTAATGCTTGTCATTATTAAATTTTCTGGACTATAGGTCAATACCGCATTATTTAGATTTGTATCAGCATTTAAAGTATCTGCCAACGGGACCATTGACTTGAAGTACCCATCTCCAAGTATGCCATCATTGACATCCTCGTTTTCATCATCATTAGTGCTCAATTCCTCGTCGTAGGTGTCCTCACTGCCTTCATCTTCCTTATCCTTCGTATCTGGCAGTTCGACATCGAATGAATAGGACATGATAATAGTGGCGATTTTATTATATTCTTCTAAGCTTATATCATTCAATTCCTCAATATTCAAGTCACCGACAATCGCTTGCAATTGATTAAACATTTCATTACCTACTTCCTTGCCAACTCTATTAATAATCAAAGAAGGCTTCAAGTAAGCTAATTCATCATCATCCCAGAAGATCAACTGATTAAATGTATAATTTCCTTTATCACTTGTAGGCAAAACATTGAAATAATCAAACCACGTACTTTCCTCGCCCTTATGTTTCCATTCATATAAAAGCACGATTATAAGTGACTGCCAATGGTCCAACTGAATCAAGTTATCAAACAACTCTGGATAATCCTTGATCAAAGCATTATTTGCAACATTAATTAGGACGTTTCTTGGTATAGTAAAGAGCTGATCATCTGCCTTTATATCCTCTAATGCGACTAATCCCCTTCCTTGATGAATTGAGCGAAGATCGGAGACAGCAATTTTGGGAGAGATCTTTACATTATTTTTCGTTAACCAAGCAAGAAACTTTTCAGTTCGTTTAGGAAATTCGTCACTCATTGTTTATAGTTCTATCAACACTCTCTTAAACTTTATGACGTTTAGAAAATATTGACTCTTTCCAAGTAAATAATACGAAGCTGGTGGCTTGAAAAATTTCAGGTTTTGCGAAGTTTCAAAACTGGTGAGAGATGAGCATCGGTGTTTTTCATGGTTACCAGTTCCGGTGCCTGCAAAGAGATTTTGTTTTCAAATAAACACTGAAATTAGACAGATTTGAATAAATGACTGTTTTGAGGTCTTCTTATAGTGTAGACTATGATTGACCAGGTAGATTGTAATGCGAACATGCCTATAAGATTGCTCATCCTTCCTAAATATTCGAAAGTTTACTATTTTTATGATATAATTTATTTCTAAAAATACTATAAAGAGGCCCGTTTCTTTGATCAACCAACATAACGATGGTCTCAAGTTCTTGCTTTCTAGGAACGTTTTGGCACACATTCCGTCTCACCTAAACATTTCAAATATATTCTGCTAGGTGCTTTCAGATTTTCACTTTCTGAAAGCCTTCTTCTTCTCATATAATTGTCATCGCTGGTAGCTACAGCAATTAATTCATCTCCACCACTTAAGTCAATTTTTGCAATACTTTCAGGTTCACCTTCATGAGATAAGAATTTTGGGTATTGTCTCATTCTTTTCTTTTTATCACAATCCCACAAACAAACTGTACCATCGGAACCTGCCGTAAATAATGTACTGTACTTCTTATGGAATGCGATTGAGTTGACTGGAAAGACTAAATCAGCTCCGGTTAAGCTGTCCTGATGTCTGTGACATTTGAAGGTAAACCGCTTATGTTGTTGAATCTCAGGAGATAAGTCAAAATATTCAATCAGTACTCTTCCATCAATTGTTGATAAAGCGAAGCCTTCATTGTTTGGAAACGATTTCAAATCCTTGACTTGGTATTTCAATCCAACTTCTCTTGACTGTACAGAGGTCTTTAAATTCCTTAAATCGAAAATCTCAATCTTATTTCCATTCAACGCACATGTTAGGTATTTATCAGATGTATCCATAGCAGTGATCTTTTGTCGTGGTGAACTTGGTTGGATAACTTCCATAGGTTTTTGATGTCTTCGATCAATCATTTGTAATTTTCCATTAAAGGAACTACATACCAATGAATTTAGACTTTCTACATTACATATCTTGTTTATTCCACTACCTATTTCATCTTCCAGAGTTGATGATGCAATGTTGTTTCCTACCTTCAAATTTTCAAAATCCAATTCACGAACCGTCCCATCTAATAATCCAACAAATGATTGATTTGATGGCGTATATAATAAGCACAATGGAGTATCGTTTGTTTTAAATATGTTCACAGGATCTTTAGCTGGTGGCATATGCGGCTCTAAGAAATTCTTACAGTCGTATAGTAAAATCTCATTATCCCATGTGCTGACAGCTAGTTGATGGGTAGGGGAAAATTTGACATCAGAAATTATATCCAAACTTTTGGAAGGGGCATTCAATTCAATGAAATGATTTCCGATTGTCATAACCAAAAGGTATACTTGTTTTACTCTTATCAATTGATTAAAATGAGTTAAAGAAAAGATTTAAACAATGTGGTCATTCTAATAAAATTTCGGATGATGGGGTGACGATAAACCGGTAGAGAGTCATAGGTCGGAAAAAATAAAGTTGGAGAGTGAATCACATGCTGCCGGAAGCAGGCGACCAAAATCCAACTGATGGGAATTGACTTCGTTATAAATCTGAAAGTTGGCCTTAATACTAAAAGTACTATATACCAGGTGCTTGACTGTATACATCACGAATATCTGTTGTCAGTAGTTCTCAGAACAACAATATTGTCGATGAAATTCAGAAGATTTAATTTTGAAGTCCAATGGATCCAATGATATTTGACAAAAGGGAATCCGTAACTACTTTTATTAATTAGTACTCGATTTCCTAGATATATTCTACATCAATTTCTGTATCAGCTCTTTTCCATTTTAAAAGTAGATAAGTAAAATTCGATAGTTTCAAAAGTCATGGTCGCCTCGCTAAAAGTAATTCACTACAATAATAACATCTCTTAATCACATCCCTATGACTTTATTTTAGATTTGTTCTTAATATTCAACTTGACAATTTCTCCAGGGTCTTGGTCCGGTTCCACCCACTGAAAATTCTCTCCATGAGTTTTCCAATACTCTAAGAATAATAATTCTTCGGACAAGTCGCACAAGGCCATTTTTCTTTTATTTAACTGTTGTTTGAAGAACGATTGCAATTGTTTAACGTCATCATCGGGTTCATGACTTTCTTTGTCTGTGATAACAATATCTGTCTGAACATTTGGAAGTTCTAATATATAGTCATTTGTTGTGAAAAGCTTTAAATTCAGTAAATCTCGAACCTTAGAATGATGATAATTCCGCACATTCACTTCATTATGTTCCTCTAAATGTGTTATTATTTTATTTACTGCAATTAATTCTTGTTGATGCAAGTGATTATACAATTGACTATTGTATCTTCTCCAACTGATTCTTCCTAATCTTTGGATTAGGTCTATACGAAAAAATCCATAAAATACCATAGAAGTACCTATTAAATTAACACTTAGCCAAAAAAGTTCAGGAACGTATGGTAAGTATAATAATTCTAGCCCTGTTAGAACCGCATTACTGAGCAACAATCCATATATGGATTTTATGAAGGTTAATTTTTTCGATTCTAGATAATCTGGAGAGTTGACTGTTACGTCAATTAACTTGAATCCGTTATAATAATCATTTTGGTTTAGAATCAAGTTCAATGTAGTATAAAAAACAGAAGTATCGTCAACTCTGTTATGCCGTATATTAAATTTCAAATTCTGTTCTGCAATGTCAATCAATTCTTCAACATTTTTAGGCTGTGGCTTTTGTGTCATGTATTTCTTAATTATGGAATTGTTGACAAGGGTATCAGTTTTATATTTGCGAAATAGGGTTTCCCATAGTTGAGTCTCCAAATCGTGATTATTTGGTGCAAATTTTATATTAAGAAAATCATTATCAATTTTTGAGTAGGTATAATATTTATTGTTTAATTGTAATGTTCTGTTGGCTCTGATGAAGTCAACAAGTAATACCTCCTTTTCACTAGAACTACTGTTTTTATAAAGCTTGGGAAGCTTCTTAAGTCTCTGGAGATATGTTTCATAGTTTAAAGGATTTCTCGAAAAGTAAGATCCTACCATGGTTGAGTAAAATGATCGAAAATTTAAGCTCATCTTTTGTTCGTATGATATTTGTCAATGAAATCACCAGTATTTAGTTATATTTTAGTCCGACGAAGGTTCAACTTCAAATTCTTGAGTTCATTTCGTAAATACACTCAAAAAGGATAGGATATTGTTGTTTTAATCTACTATTGGAACAGTTCCTTTTGAAAGAATGTAATTTGATATTTTTCGATTCAAGAAGAGTTTGAAATGCGACACTCGTATTTATGTCGGATTTTAGAAATGTCTCCTTTATCCCCATTGTCTTGTTCTTTACTAAATTCTTCAATCATAATGCCTAATCAGGAAATACCATAACATTCCAAATCAAAAAGAACTTTAAAGCATCTTCTCTCCCAATTTTTAGGAAACAACTTTCGGCGGCTTCACCCTAACTGATTACAAAACAACAACTAAATTTAATCAAAAAGAAGTTCTGTTGAGCACAAGAAGTTAATGCAAAGATAATTTACGATCAATTATTTCTATTTAAGAGTTTCCAATACCAAGAATGAGTTCAGAGGGAATCGATCATACAGAAAAACAGACATCCGAGACATCAAGCAATAGCAACTTAAGTGGCTCCAATGCAGGTTTAACTCCTGTAATAAAGCCAGTTTTGGATCCACTCAGCCCTTTAATTTTGGGATCTCCGCTGAGTACTTCATATGAAGAGAGTTCTGCTACTTCAACAAGCGAGGAAAGCCTTCCAAAAGCGGGAAATGGCAACGAGAAGCCCCATGAATCCATCACTATCCAAGAAGAAGATGAAGAAGAAGAAGAAGAAGAAGAAGAAGAGGAGGACAAGGAGAAGGAATTGGAAGAATCCAATAAAACTGAACAAGTGACCCCAGAAGTAACATCACCTCCGTCTCCGAAGATTATTACTCCTTCTCCCATTAAACCATCAACATTAGGAGATCTAACCAGGAGTTCAGAATCATTCGATGTGAAGCGACTTCAGATGCCTCAGTCCCATAAAGCAAATAAAAGAGAATCAGTCATGTCTACTTTCTCCCAATATTCTGGTCAAATTGAAGGCGATTACAAAACAGTTAGTGTGAAACTTCATAGGCACGATAGTGGTAAGGACAAATTGCGTTATATAAGCAGCGAAGTTGAACCAGATCAGCTGTTGGAAACTCTTGAATTATCCGATCAGGATCAAGAGGATGTTACAACAGATATTGAGGATGAAAGTTCTATTAAGTTAGGAAAGCTACCAACGAATGGCAGAAAATTGTTAGAAAATATAGAGCCTGATATATCTTATGATACTAAAATAGAAGGCTCCGTTCCAGCAAGGTCATTAAGAAGACCAATTACACCTAGTATCACTGGAGAAGTCTCCGAAGAATTGTCTAGATTAGCTAAGGATGCAAATAGAAGATCCATTCAGATCAATGATAGTCTTGAGAGACTCATGCATGATGCCCACTCTATCAAATCCTTGGGAGAAGAAGAACACACCGAAGAACCCTCCCCAGATGATCAAAATAGCGTAGCCAAGAACATAAATTCAGCTCCAATTGTTGAAGAAACTCACGATGGAGTAGTTTCCACTTCCAAGCTGCTTCTCCCAAGCCCAGAAAGAGACGTGATTGATGAATCCACTATAAGACATTCCCTTACAAATAAAGACACCCCAGATCAAGATATTCTCAGCCCCACTGGAGATCTCACCACTTCTAAGCTGCCACATGTTTTACCTAAGGCACTGAAGAGTTCCTTACCTCCTCGTCCTTCAATTGAAAGCATTCAGCAAGCAAGGCGACTTTCAGCAAGCATTCAAAAAAAGCAAGAAAAATCGAGAGATGAAACATTGCCAACTTCGAGTATTCCTATCAATTCAAACAATTCACAAGAGATTCAAGGTGCAGATAACGATGCTGAATATTACGATATAAGTGACGAAGTTGTTGTTCATAATTCTACAAAGGGAAAATCCGTTAAACAATCCATGCATCGTTCAGGAACTCACCGTTCTGGAACAGTTAAGAGGCACCGCAAGAAATCCAAAGGCACACGCTCACACGAATTGAAACCATTTAATTATAGTACATTGATTAGTTTACTAGAAAGTATGAATGGAACTGTCATTGGGGAAGAGTTTAACCTGTTGAATATCCCAATTAGAGAAAAACAATTGCTTGAGAAGATAATTGATTCTCTATCTCGTTTATCCTCCGATATGATTCTAGACCAAGAGAGATATCATATCGGGATACAAAGGTTAGAGAAAGCATTACGAATCTTAGAGGGGTTCCTGTAGCTAATGCTTCAGTTGATGTTTAAGAGAGTATATAGGGTTACACAAAAAACTATTATGTTAAGTTATTATACAATTTCTATTTAGATTCCAATTGTAAGTATTGTATAAAACTATTGCCAATTCTAACCATCATCTCCTCTACAATGTCGACGCTGACTAAAAAGTCGTAATTCAACTTCAATAGCATACTTTCTTTCTTGTTCCTTTCCACATCAAAATCCGAAATAGTTTTGAATATCAATTCAAACAATTTCTTATATTTAAGATTCTTTTGGTTTAGGTTATCTTTCAACGAAATCTTTATCAAGTTTCTATCAATTTTATCAAACTTATTCTGTTTGAAACTGACACTGATAATAATTCGGTCCTTCAAGATCTTTTTTGATGAGGTTGGATTTTGAGAACTTAAATGAAAAATATATTGAACCGAGTCTAAGGTATTGAACATTACATCAAAATTCAACTTGGATAATCCATTAGGTAATCTGAAGTTGCTGGATGATACAACACTCTTAATTCTCCCAATTGAATTTATTATTGGGACAATTTCTTTAAGATATCTTATTATTCCCACAATTGAAGTGGCTTTGCATGCAATATCCTCAAAGGAAGGATCACCGCCAATACAAAGATTCTTCAAATATCTATTGATATATTGTAGAATTAACTCCACTTCCGGAGTAGAAACATTCTGATTAATAAGCTTGATTGAATCATTTGCATGTTCAGGTAGTTGGATTAATATGTTACCAAATTTATCATCGACTTTGATTGTTATATCATTGACTGAATTGTTTACGATTTGGATCTTGTTTTTCGTCAATTGGTCTACAATCTTGATTAACTTATTAAACTTATTCAAGTTATTAAATATTGAATCAAGTAATTGATTGTTTGATGATACTGATTCATTAATTGTGTTTGATAAGTTGATCAAATCATCAATTTCGAAATATTTCTCTGACTCATTGATTTTCAAGTTTAGTTGAAGAAAATTTTCTGGGGAATTTTTCAATGATAAATTCCTTAAATTTCCAAATAATCTCAATCTCATTCGACTAACATTATGATGATTAATTAGTTTGATTTTAAGAAACAAACTAGTGGAAGAATTGTAAACTGGAAATAAATCGTCATTATTATAAATCATAATTATGGTCTCATAAATCAATGGTTTATCTCTTCCTTCTCCAGTCTGACTTCCCTTTATGATGTCGTCCTCATCTTTGACTGCTGTTATTTGATCAACATTGAATTTACGCAATACGGCTTCAACATTGTTTACTTTCAAGAACTTGATATTTCTTGATTGTAATTCTTCTAGTATCATATGATCAATAATCATGTTTGCACACAGGGTAGCCAAATTATTAAAAAAATCATAATTCAAATGCAGAGGTACAACGCCTTCCTCATCTTCATCTTCCTCAAATTTTAATTTTTGCACCCATTGAATTTTCCATTCACCATTTATCGACTTAATCCGTGCAACCCACCAGAAGGTAACTGTTGTTATCCCACTGACAAGATTGATCAAAAACCAAGAAGAGGGCCAGTTCTTACGACGATAAATTTGAATCTGGTTGGCACCAATATCTGTGTTAATTAGGAAACTTAGAAGCTTGTTATTTTCATAGTCATTCAATTTAATAATGTCATTGTTTATCCATTCAGTTGTAAATAATTTATTATTTGTTTCCTTAGTAAATATTTCCAATCTAAGTTGTATTAATTGTTCAATAATATTGTTGATCATATCAGTTTCACTCATGAAATTCTTATTTTTCACAACCAATGGTGGCAAATTCATCTTTTTAGTTATTTGATTCTGAAGTGGAGAAGGATCAATAAAGTAGAAATACCCTGTTAAAGGATTAATGGCAAAGATAGTAGTTTTATTGGGAGACAATTTCAATAATAATTGATGACAATTAATCATAGAAACTTGCTCACCATCATCATTAAACTTTTCAGCCAATTTGTGATATACTTGATCCATTAATAGTTCGGCATGTTTGTTGACAACAACATTTAAAATTAAATCAACATTTAGGTCTTCAGGAGAATACTCATCTTCGTTTTCCATAGTATCATCATCGACAATTGCATTTTCATAATCTTCATTAACACGAGATTCTTCATTCGCAAAGCGAGTTTGAAATATTTGTCCAAAGACATTATCAAGATCATATCTCCCATTTTTGAACCATCTATAATTTAGATTATAGTTTCTATCAATTCCAAATTCAATAAAGGATTTCCAACCTTTTGATAAATAATGTGAAGACCAATAGTTAACAATTACTAGCGATTTCCCATTTTGATAATTAATTTGTAAATTATTTCTCCATCTTGTATTGATTAACAATTCTTTTAACTGTTTGGCGATGAGATATAACTTGAAAGATATAGAATATTTATGCAATAATTCATATAGGCCTTCCAATCCTCTATTTAATAGTATTTGGTTTGCTACCTTTTCTAGCTTAGCATGCGAGTTTGGTGGTAATCTGGTTACTATTTTACGGTCGCTATGTGTAATGAATGATGTTTCCGGGTTAATTCCAAACAAGAATTTAAAGTCAATAAAATAAAATGGTGATTTGTGATAATCTTTTGAATCATCAATCACTAATTCATTCCCAACTGTAATACTCACTTGAAATTCATTGGGTACCGATATATACACTCTCCCATCTTTTATTTCATAATTGTTTAAAAACCTTGTCGGTATATCCATCAAGGCGAATCTTGTCATTAAAACCAAGTTCAAATCCTTTAATACTTCTAGTGTCTTTTCGGGACTTATCTCGTCTGATTTTATATGATTGTATGATGGTAATTGAGGCCTTCCCTTGAATAGCACTTCTAATGAAGTTATTAAATCCGAATTTGGCAATTTTGCTCCACTAAATCCATTCAATGCATTTAATTGGAATGTCAATTGCTCAAAATAGAATTCTTGCATTCTAAACCAATTTAATAAATCAATAAATTTGGAAATGTCTTTGGAATTAGTGGACCACTTAACAAGGGTATAAATCTTAATGAATTCTTGACGCAATTGAATAATCACTTCTAAAAACTTCTTTTTACGTACAACATCACCTTCAGTATCTTTTGTCACTGACAAATTTTCTATCAATCTTGTTAATTGTTTGTAGGCCTCTTGTGTATTAAACTTAAGAACATTAGATAAGGGAATTATATTGTTGGTAATATGAGGAATTTCCCGAGGTAATGGTAACTTTCCATTTTGGTGATTTGAATCGGTTAATCCATTTGGAGTTTCCATCTTGTGCATGCTTTTGGCAGAAATAAAGATATATGTTTATACAATGAACCCTTTTCTTTCCAAGTATATTCCCACGATTTCCGGAAGAAAATAATAAAACTATAGTACAAATGAACAATAAAAATACAAAATTAAAATCTTAAATTTACAGCCAATGAAAGCAAAGAAAGTGGAAGTATTTCTCAACTGGATAATTATTTGGGACTATGGTGAAAAACTGAGATGGTCTGGAACGTCTAATTTGATAACTTGGTTATATCTCTGTCTCAATCTAAAGATACGTTTATGAATTCAGAATGAGTGTAACCTTTAGTTGAAGAGACAAAAAGAAATGTTTTGTCTGTCTGGTTCAAGAACAAGATGTATTGTCTGGTTGTTTGATTGACCGATTGTGATAATGTGATGTTGTGATTGTGGTCGGAGAGGCTTGATGGCCTTAATGTAGATGGATACACGCAAAACTTAACAACGGTTGTGTTGGTTGTAAAACTTCACTTGAGGAATTTTTTCTTTCTTGCTTTGTAAAAAACAAAAATGTTAGAAAGAGTATGGCGACATAGGAGACATTCTAGTTTGTACTATAATGTCGCATTATGTCAATAACATGTTCACATCCCCCCCTCAAGTTAAACATAACAAGACTTCCATCGATAGTTCCTATGTAAGAACTATTGTCCAAATAATAGTAACAGGAGATTGTGATTTTCCGCCAGTACAGTTAAATGATCAATCCCAACCAAAAATTATCAATTAGAGTAAATCATCAGTAACCAGAAGTATATGGCTTTTGTAGTTTAAAATCTCGAATCTTGAGTTTACCTTATGATTAAAGTCTTGTATATCTAACAATCGTTCTTCATGTTGAAATTTTCAGATTCAAAGAAGGAATATTGGCAAATAATATTTATAGATGACATACTCAAACTTTTAATTTATATAATCCAGAAAATAGTATATAGTACAGACCATATTCTTCTCTTGTTAAACACAAAACAGTACTTCTATTTCAAAACTTTAACTAAAACAATACCACAAGAAATGAATACAAACTAAAACAAAACACCTAAATACGTTACAAAAAAAACCCATCAAATAAATAAAAAAGATAACAACCAAGCCAATTACCAAATCATGCTGCAACAAATAAGTGGATACAAGAATACTAGATATCTCACAACAACAAAACAAAAGAACGGGTCAACAGCTAGGGTACATTGACAAGACCCTCAGGTAAGCATGCTTTTATCCATTGAAACTCTTTCTTTTCCAACAATGCAACAATTTCTATTCTTCTATCTTTTCGAACCATTACGGCATCAACCACCGATTGCAATTGAACAAAAATCCCTTTAATCTCGTTCGAGATGGTTTCATCCTGTAAATAACCTGTCACTCTATGCCAATCCCAATCAATCATAGCAATTCTATGAGCAATACTATTTCTTGATCTTTTCCTTTTAACTACACTTGGAGACACATTCTTAGAACGAGCACTATCGGCAGGTGGCAAATCAAATGGCAACCTATTCTCAAGGATAGAAAAGATCAAGACTCCAATTGACCAAGTATCAGTTAACTTACCATTATATTTCAAACCCATCAAGATTTCAGGTGAAATATAATCTTGTGAGCCACATCTAGTTGACAACATTTGATTAGCGTGAGATAACTTTTTAGATAATCCAAAGTCACTAAGGTTAATCAAAGGAGTATTCATCAATTGATCATATTCAATCAATTGGTCAATTTCATCTGGAGTATACAACAATAACACATTCTCTAATTTTATATCACGATGTACGATATCTTTCCGATGTAAGAAGCCAATGGTGACAATCAATTCACAGACAATACGTCTTAATAAAATCCAATAGTTCAAATTGTGTAAATTACTCTTTTGCTTATACGCTAACAAAAAACTGAGAAAGTTCCCACCGGCACAGTAATTCAAAAAGATTAATTGTTGATTACTAGCAGAAACTCGACTAATTTCATCATTAGTTAAGCTGACCAATGGATTGTCTTCAAGCTCTTCAATTAATTCTCCTTGGATTTCTCGATCAGAGATATTCATAGAAATATCATAATCAATCAATGAAGTTATACAAGGATGATATGATACATGATACAAAAGATTCAACTCACGGCGAATAAATGCCTTAAAATTTAACATTTGACTTCTAGAATCCACTGGAACGGAAATAACCTTAATTGCAACTTCCAATGCGTTTTCATGTTCATAATTATAATCATCAATCACAACATCATTGATTCTACCGAGAACAACAGTACTAAAATTCCCAGATCCTAGCTCACGTACAAACTGAAATGAATGATTCAACCTTGAAGAAAAGAATCTTCTTTCGAAAAACTTTGATGAAGATGGCAAAGTTGGAGAACCCGATGGAGTCACAGGAGATTCGTTGGATGTAGAATTGTTGCTACTACTAGTTATACTTGTCGAAGTGCTCGGAATAGATGCGGATTCTTGAAAACTAATTGGATTGGAAATGTGTCTTCTGTGCTGTTTCTCAAACAAGCTATTATTTCTTCCCAATGGTCTATAGTCGGATACTACCCTCTGAACAGTTAATCCACGAACTGGTGACGATACCGTTGCCAGATTTCTTTTAGGAGATGATATTGGTGATGACGAAGTCCCTGTTGGCGGAGAAGTCAAAGGAGAAGAATCTCTTAATGAAACTTGATCATTATGGAGACTATAATTCATAAACGACCCACCACCCACTACCGGGGTAGGCAATTGAGTCAATCTGTCGAAGTTGAATGAAGATGGACTAGTAACTGAAGGCGACGCTGTTGAAGTTCTGGGAAATGCTAGAGGTTCACCCAAAACATGATGATTTCGATGCAGTGATGATTGTAATGGTAGGTTTAACCCCATCTCATCACTCGCATTGGTTAATATCGGAGACGGAGTAGATGAAGGTACTCGTATTCTTAAATCTCGATTCATTCGTTTAACACTCGGTGATATTGGACTTTTATACATTGGGATAGTGGTGGAGTTGTTTACAGGGTTGGAAACACCCGTTTCGGGTGCTTTAGTGGTAGTCGTATTGAATAGTGGTGGTTGCTTTGTAGTTTTCATCTTCCAATGCTTATAAATAAAAGTGAAGATGCAAAAGTTAAAGTTATAAAAAGGGGGGCAAACACAGTATATATATGTAGCGAGGTGAAATTGTAGTGTCTGGGGTAAATGTCAACCTTAAAATTAACAATTGTACACACACACAGATGGTTAATCCAACAAGCGGGGGAGGGAGATGGGTGGAGGGAAAATGGGTATAACTTTCAACAAAAATGACTGACGTTCCTGGAATGAACGGATACACGTGAAGGTCAGTCCCGATGACTTGTGGTGGCCTTTAGCTAAACAGGCTTTGAACCTTTCGTTTCTTTTTCGAATAGATTTGAAATCGCGCAAGTAGTTGTTGTGTTGGTAACTTTTGCGGGGGGGACGGGACACACACAGGACACGGCTATACCTCGGAAGCTTTTAATAACAGAGCAAGAAAAGACTTGCTTACCCTACCTGGTGAGATCCTACTTGGTTGGCAAAAATCCACCACACTTTTTCTTTCTAAACTACCGTTCCTAAAAACAAAAAGAAACTGTCTGGCTAACTATTAAAAAAAAATAAATAAAAACCTCATGGTGTGCGAATTGGTTGTTTTTAAAGTGAATAAAATTTTATTTTTTTCTTTATCAAATTGAAAATGACGCTTGAGTGACCCAAAAAAAAAAAATTTCAA
>LQHL01001839.1:44524-64244 GCA_001655755.1 Hemisphaericaspora haegerdaliae
CACATCCACTTGCACATGTGCAACGTGCTCCTTCACCTGATAAGTCGCTGGTTCCAACTCCGACAGATAATATAGTGGCACATCCTCCAGCTAGCCATACAGTAACCTCTCCATCATTTGAGCCGCCAGTCTCAACCGAATCATTGGATGCAGCCGGTTCACCTCCGCCAGGGAAATTTGATGGTCCTCCACCTCCACCTAGTATGAAGAAGATGAACAAAATCCATCCTCGGACATCTGAAACTGAGGTTGAACTCTACAAGCCCGTCGAGGCCATACCATCTGGAGCTAAACTGGTGCAATCATCTTCATCGATATTGGTGCAAGAAGGTGAATTAACAAATCCTTCTTCCCAAGAACAAGAACAAGAACATTCACAAGAACAAGAACATTCACAAGAACAAGAACATTCACAAGAACAAGAGCATTCACAAGAACATTCACAAGGGCAATCGCGCACTGTAGAACCCTTAGAACAATTATCTGATGCGTCTCATCCTCATTCTCACGAAGAAGAAGAAGAAACCAACAATACAGGAATGAAAGAAGAAATTGAGAAAGAAGATGTTGTTGGTAACGACGCTGGTGTTTCTGAAGAATCCGAAGAACATCCTTCTTCCCAACATTCTGCTCCTCCCCCTCCTCCTCCAGAATCGTCTAAGATAGCTCAAGGAAGAGCTAATCCATACGCCCCAACTGCTTCTACAAAGCCACGTTTCGGTAAAAACAAATATGGTCCTCCTGTAACTCTGAATAAGTATGCTGCCGTAGATTCTAAATCACAAGGAAGCGAGAGTATTGCTGTTGCCACCGAGGGAATTGATATGTATTCGTATGGTGGATATCATGTTGGGGAAGTAGAACAGAAGACTGTTGAGTCACAAGAAGAAAGGATTGAAACTACCGAACTTGAAGAAGCTTCTGAACTAGTTGAACAACCAAAGCATCACAAAGAAGAAGAACACTCTGATGTTGTAATGGAAGAAGAAACATTTAAAAGGAAATATCAACCAACCAGGAATGTTCCAAACATAGACGATAGTTTTGATGCAAGTTATACCACCGAACTCCAAGAACATCTAACACCAAAACCTCCGAATCGCCCGTTAATCTTAAATCATAATGATTTTACTCCACCACGTGATCAACCACTGCAACAGTCTAGCAGCAAATTTGGATTGGATGGTTTCCCTATCCCAGGTTCTCCTGAATATACAACGCGTGCCAATTCTGTGATTGGAACTAATGCACCCTTAGCTGGAATCTTTTCTTCAAGATTGTCACAATCACAACAAAGCGCTTTGTATCAACAATATGAGGTTGAAGATGATACTGTAAGAGATTATGTTCCTATTGCGGAGGAGGATGAAGATGAAGAAGACCGGCAATTGAAGAGAAAAAAATTGGAAGCAAAGAAGAAAGCTAAGGAAGAAGAAGAAAGGCAAAAGAAGATAAATGCTGCTGCTTCCAGTAAAGATAAGCACCATGAATTGCGTCATAAGGACAGTGGGTGGTTCAATGGGTGGTTGGGGAAGAATGATGGAAAACCAAAACCTATCCGAGCAAAGTTGGGTGAAAAAGTTAATCCATTCTATTATGACGAGAAGCATAAGAGATGGTTAGATAGAACGAAACCAATTGAGGAACAATTGAAGGAAAGTACTCCGCCTCCGCCTCCAATGATGAAGAAGAAGCCACCTGTCGACCCCTCTCCTAGTGTTCCAGATTCATCTTCTAATGCAACTCCCGCCCTTGCCGCCGCACAAGTTAATCCTCCAAATGCTAGCAGTCCTGCTCTACCTGGTCCATCTACTCCGTCTGCTCGACCTGTTCCTTCTGCTACGGTTGGTGCTACTTCAAAGGGTCCAAGTTTAGCGACGGTTGGAGATTTGGATGCATTGTTGAGTATGCAAGGTACTGGATCAACATCGGGCTCTGTGAGAAAGGCGAAGAGAAGTGGGCGTAGAGGTTACGTTAATGTTATGGAGAAATAGTTTGATTGTTATATGTTTTTAGAAAACTTAATTATACGTGTAAACCATCATTTCACTTAAATGTTAAGCTGTAGTTTATATAGGAAACTGAGTAGATTTGCAAGAATGCAAGACCTTCGTCAGGAAGGCTTTCTTGTTTCTTCTGTTTTGGTTTTTTTTTCCGGCTCCACAATTGTCCGAAATCCGAATTTGAATATCCGCTTTTTGTATGGGATTTCTTTCCGGGCTTACAAGTTACTAGTCCCCCAAGGTTCACTTTTTAAATATTCGTAGTTCATCCAAGATGTTCACGGTGACTTGGTTGGTGTGTAATAAATAATTTGATATGTGCCTTTCATTTCCCAATTTGCTATTTTAAAATTCAAATTCCTGACCAAACTCTTCTTATTTTGGAAGTAGTCCGTCGGGAATGTGTAAAGAACATAAATAGTTCAATTGACATGCTCCTCTTCTTGAAAGTATCTTAAAATTAACCTGAAATGAAAAATTCGGTCTACAAGTCCGACTAGATCATACAGAAATCCGTTCCGAACTTTTTTTTAGTAGCATTGAGGAAAAACTATAAATAATATAAATTAATATATCATAATTTATTTATCTCTGGTTTGAAAAAATATTGGCCGTAGTCGGCAAATTTGGCACGAGTTATTCCGTACAAATTACACAAAATCGAATGGCACGATATTAAACATTAATTAAATCTATACAGCAAGCTTATACAGCAAAGATTAAATACCCAATTAAAACTATAAATCCCGAAGAAATAAAGAAAACCAACAACCCATTTTGTTTAGACCTTGAAAACAAAAGAAAGAAAACCAACAGCCCATTTATTAGACCTTGAACATGAAAAATCACTTTTGTTTATCAAAAACACAAGTATTGCTCTTTTTGTTACAACCTTCACATTTATTTAAAGTAGCATTGAAAACACATTTCACTTTTCTCTTGCGGCATGAAACACAGGAAGACTTTCTGTTTGTATTTATGTTTTGTTGTTCTTTATGTTGCTCTTCTTGGGTGTGTTGGTTGTTGAGCTGCGCAACGATTTTAAGTTCGTCTTCCCTAGGAAGAGTGGTTACAATTGGTTTAATGGGCTTTAACTTTAAAACCTTCTTCTTTATTATCTTGTTTTCTTTGATGCTCTTCTTTGGAGAAAATGAAGCAGCAATAGAAACTTGCGAAGAACTGTTCATGTTAGGTGAAGCAGGCTCACTTGGTGTGTACTTCTTGTGATTCATGATATCTTCCTTGGTGAAACCTTTTGAGAAGCAGCATGGTAACTGCTTGGCTTTACAACTGTTGCAAGACTTGAATTTGATCATTTTATCATGGGAAATAGTCAAATTGTATTCTTCATCCAAACACGCCACTTGGCCTCCTAATAACGAATCCATTTGCTGTTGATTCAAATGCGGAAACCAACTGTATACCAAGCCTGGTTTCACGTCCTTAGAAAGGATAGTTATTTCTGCATTACATTTTACCTTTCTTAATCTGCAGGAGTCACAACTTGGACCCAATCTTTGTCTTCTCTTTTGGTTATGTTGGTGATGAGAATGAGACAATGCAGGAGAAGGAGGAGAAGATAATGACGCAATAGAAGAGCAAGATGATGATGATGTCAAAGAAGGTGGTTGCTCCATATTCATCACTGCTGAAGTCAATAAACCTAATCCGTCATGATGTCTAGTCAAATTTGATTCTGTAAGACGCACTGGAGTAGTAGAGCCGGAGATAGAAGGTAATATAGTTGGCTTGGTAGTGGTGTAATTAGATGGTATTAATGGAGGCAACACCACTTGGTTGTGAAGTTGTTGAATGGGAGGTAAATGTCTCACACTTGGTGGTGATAATGGTGGTAAAACAATTGGTTGTTGTTGCTTAGGCATATAGTGATTGGATGTACTGTTGTACATTATAGAATATGATAATAAGTCGGACATGGTTGAACTTGCCTGAAACGTTGAGTATTATAATTTAATTAGAAGAAAATAGATCCATCAAAGTTTTCTTGACATAAGGAATTTGCTTCACTTTTATATCGCAATTCAGTTTTTTGCAATTTCAAAGAGTAAAGTTTAAAAAAATAATTTTTCAGACCCAAAAAAATCAATGCAAAAACGATACCCCTCTTTTATCCGGAAAGACATATTTTTTTTAAAAAAATCCATTTTGTTTTTCTTCCCCCCATACGTAAATTGGGAATCTGTGTCTGCTTTGTTTAATTGTCCTCCTCATTTTTCTATTCTTGTGAGAAATAACAAAATAATAAATGGAATTATTTAGCGAGGATAATCCAATACATCCCTCCCGAAAACCCACTTTCCTTTCTGCTCCTTTCTCCTCTCCTAAGAACGCATACAGAGTAGCTTTGTCTCGGGACACCCCCATTTCCATTTCTACTGAAGTCTAAATGTTAATCTTCATCTTATTTAACTTTACAACTGAAATATGGAAACGACGGATCCTGCTCCGGGAAATCTGTGTTGTTATCTCTCTCCGATGACTATTACTATATCTAACTCTTGACAAAATGCATAATAGGAAAACCTCGGAAAGGAATCTGCAAGTTGTGAAAAGTTTGAACGGTCAAAAAAAAACCCTCAAATCAGGAAGACTCATGAGAGCCTTAATGTAATTACACAATTTTCCGAAAAAAGAAACGGAAAATGTCGGAATCAAAAAAATCAATAGAGAACGTTCGGAGTACATCCAAACGGTGGACATATATGGAGTACAATCACACAAAAAGGAATCAAGAACCCCGAGGCAGATGGATCAACCTTACACGAAAAACACAAAGGAAATGGCAAATAGTCTTCACTCATAACACCATATACGTCCTCATCAAGTACACTTTCTGAAGTTTTTGGAAGTCGTACAGAAATGTGAAACAGTAAATATTGTTCCCTTTCACTATCCGTGGATGTCTCTAACGATAAAATGGATAAAAAAACTGTTCGGTAGAACCATCTTAAGGTCATCAGTTGCTGCATGAGAAATGAAACTGAGGACAGAGCTCCGCATAAATGCCACTATTTTGTATTATAGAACTACTGACTTGTGGCCAATAACGTAAAAAGAGATGAATCTTTTCTATCGGACGATTATTCCGGGATAGATTAGATTGAACTACTGGAACACAACAGGATACGCTCATTTTTTTGGCGTGGATCTGCTCTCCGACGCATGTGTATGGCTCTAATTTATTTTAAATTAATCTGATTTTTCGGAATTCGGAGAAGGTAGAAAAAAACGTCTCGGACTGCATGTGGTATCCCCTCCTTCGGAGAAAGTGCCCTTCTGATTTGAGTCGTTTGCCTTTTCCACAAATCAATATACACAAAATACTGATGCCACTTATTTTAATCTGCTACAGTGGGACCGGAATGAAGAGTGTCTGGAATTGATTCGTCTGGATCTGATATCTTTGAATGTAAGCGACACAGATTTCGAGTCTACACCATAAAATTTGACATTCAAATCGAGAATAAAAAATAATGAATGAGGAGTAATTAAGTACTCCTCACTTTTAGTCGTATACAGAAAAAATTTCGCCTTTATTAAAAGAGCCAGCTGGATCAAATTTAACAAAAATCATAAGCATAATCTAGAACAATCTGGCTCTCTTTGCTTCCCGATTGTGTACTGTAGATTATGAGCTATACACTTTTTGACTTTTGTCAAGAGTGAAAATCACTTCCTCATAACGTTTCTTTTCCAATCAAACTTAAATGCCAGATCTGAAACAGATTATAATAAGTTGGCAAAGAGAGTACAGGCTCGTAAGACACAAAATAGGTAAGGGTAGTTCTTCTCTTGGAACTGACTCGGTGTGAACAATTTTTAGTCATAATTCTTGGAACGGTACGACTCTTTATTTTTACTCCTCATCTATTGTCGTTTTCGGAGTGGCATTCACCATTCCGAACTTTTTCACCTTTTTCATTTCAACATCTCATACCATACTCCATCCACTAGTTTGATGGTGTTTGAGCTATGACAATTGAAAGTTTCGTATTGCCAAACTTATACAAATCAATTATTTTAATTGTGTGATTAAGTGTGCTTTTGATAGTTTGACATGGGGAACTTAAACTCCGAAATAATTTTTAAACGTTTGAGTCAAGTCTTATGTAAACAAAAAAGTCAATGAGAAATATGCAGGATTTCCTGATATAAGAGGTATTGATGTCTAACTATTTCACACTCCTCTAAACGAGGCTGATTGACTGAACAAATTTTTTTCTGAACGAGGATATCCTTCCATCCGCTCATCTCGCACAGTAAATTCGGAAATACAACTCTCCGAGTAAAACAAATAATCGTCACGTGCCACGACAATAATGGATTTCCACTTTGTTTTTGTTATGAAAGCTGAGAAAGTCGATAAATCCGTTGTTTAATAAAAGATAGAGCTGCTACACTAACAAGCGAATTTCCGTTGTTTTGTTTGGTATTTCCGTTTGAAAAGGTTACTACTGTTTATGAAAGATGAAAGTTTCACGACATAGTAGGACATACAACCTGGTCTGTGAAAAAAATGTGTAATTTATCCTGTTTAAAATTTCCCCTCCTTTGATTGTGGTGGGTCAACAAACAATTTGGAAGATAAGGCGCGTTTTTCTCAGTATAAAGTCAGTATCCAAATATTCATATGCCGAAAACTCGCATTTGATATCCTTAACCAGATAGTAATCTTGTAAGATTATCCTTTACTTCATATCAGCGATACATCCGTGGTTAGTAGTCTATCTGATGAAACCAACCCAAGTATGTCCGCGGCTACTGAATGAATTAATTAGACATTTCCCTGGATATTCACTTGACTCCTATATCCCCTCATATCCAAGATATGTTGGTACTTATCCCCTTTCCTTCTATGCTGGGATACGATCGTTTTTTCCTAATTCGATAGTGCTTGAGTCGTTTCCCTATCGGCTTTGTCCCGCGGAACTCAGAAGTTTTACCCCACGAAAAAAAGAAACAATCAAATTACTCCACTTGTATTATTACAAGAACTCCGAAAATTCTTATAATTACTGTTGTTTCCGCTCGTCAGTCAGTCGTCTGTCTGTTTCAGATGGGCTAATGGAATGGGATTGTTCTCTTCTTAACTGAAAGAATTCTTAGATAATTTTTAAGGTTATCAAGAATTGTGACTTCGAAAAGCATGAGCTTAAAATTTAATTTGAATTTTCAAATTATTGGATCTCAAACTGATTGGTTCAATAAAATGGGCTTGGTCAGACATGACTGGGTTGATAGAGGTTTATTTAAGATTATTTAAACGATATTAATTACTGTAATATCTGAACGAACTAATCAACTGCTTAGGGAGTTCTCAATTTGAGAGTGGATCCATGTTGCAGGGTGTAAACCTTTCTCGTTCCGATATTCTTAATACTACTCTTCTCTTCGATACATTCCATTTTAGTTGGAGTTTGCGGGAACACGTATATTTGAAAGAGAGATTGCTCTCCTTTCGATATATCGTTGCTCTAGTAAGAGATTTAACTTTAAAAAAGGAATCAATACTGTTTCAGTTTAAACTCATTATAATTTGTTCGCTTTTTTTTTCTGTTCGCATGTTTGTACCTAAATAACACACGAAAATTTACGATAAATGAAATGAACTTGAATTAGCTATCACTAAAAACATGAAGCAGTCAACATTAGAACTGCCTCATGTATGTTATTAGCCCGTTCAATATTATATTTAGGTGTTCTGAGTTATTTAATTTGAGTTTGCTTCGGTAGACTAGCAAATTAAAAAATAAGTCACACTTAAATCACATGATCAAATAAATGTGCTTTACAACATTTTAAGAAAATTCTCTTTTAACTTGACTGATGCAGATCCATGAACCCATTGACATCAGAGTTGTCACCTAAGGTACAAAATATAAGTCTAGCAAATAATAGTCAAAGAAGTAGCCCCAAGTTGATAAAAATTAGAGGCTTCTCATGAGATCTTTGATTGTTGGTTTATGACTGGCACTAACACGAAGTATTTTTCAAAACTACACAACTTGAGGAACCCATTAACGGTTTAATTCTTTGCCCAGCGTTAGAATAGCAAAAAGAGAAGCTCTATGATTTCATGCCAAAGTACTGAGATCCCGGTAGTATTCTTTACGTCATCATAGCATTAATTAGAAAGTTTATTTACTTTCTTCCCAATTAGGAAACAACAAAACAAAAATACATCTACTTTACTTTTAAGATTTCCAATAAAACAACGAAACTCATAACATTAAATTTAGATATCACTGTACAACACTTTATTGATATCTAGCTACAAGGGTAGGCTCATTTTACAATGTATATAGATATAGACCAACCACCTCCTGAATTGGTGTCCATGAACACTCCGATAAAAAGGATTCAAAACCTTACCTTGAATTCATCACCAAGCTATCCAAGCTTAGATGAAATTGTACCAACCACATACGAAAACCATAATGGATATCCAACTTCACCTACGATGAATTCCATGTTGAACAAAGGATATTCCCAGAGATTGACACATACAGTTTTGGATGAGTTGAATACACGTGCTGACCAAATCTGTGAAAATATTCTATCTTCAAACTCGACATCAACAATATCCACATCTAGAAACACTAGAAGAAAAAGCAATGGGTCAAGCAGAAGAAATAAGAGATATAGTGGAATCCATATGACAAGATTTAAACAAATGGATTCGATTGCTCAACACTACTCCGTCAACCATGACACAGGTGTTGAATATACTGGACGAGAATTGCATACACCTTCACCACAGAAGGAACAAGATCTTCAAGAGTCAATCACTAAGAGAAGAAGAACATTGAATGGCAATGATGAGATAATAGCGATACCAACTATGTCCAAGCCGGAGACCGATCCATGTTCAAACCCATTCAGAAAAATCTCTCCTTCAAAAGGGTCCATGAATCTTCATACCATGTTGAATGAAAGAAGACAAACCACTGAAACTGGATCGCCAAATAAAGGAAACCATTTGAATCCTTCTCGACCTTGTTTGAAACCAAGGGCGAGCTCGCTTGAAATGGCAGGAGTAAAGAACGGAGTGCTGGTATCGAGCTCGCAACAACACGTACCGCAACTAACACAACCACAAATTCCACAATTGTCAAAAAAATCTTCTATTCCAACTTTACAGAAGCCATCAGTTCCGACATTACAGAAGAAGCCATCGGTACCTTCATTGCAGAAGCAGCCACTGTTTTATTCTGTGCAGAAATCATCGATGTCTTCCTTACAACAACAGCCGTACATACCCACGTTGCAGCAAAAGCATTCCACACCCACGTTACATAATAAACCTTCAATCCCCCAAATGCAAAGGAAATCATCAATACCCCAATTACAAAAGAAGCCGTCAATTCCTATACTTAATAGAAAATCTTCAATTCCTCAAATTCTGCATCAAGTACAATACCAAGTACCTCATCAACCACAACAGAAGTCACTACAACCTCCAGCAAACCTCACCACTTGCATGCCTCCACCAAAGGCCCCCGCCAAGAGCAACAATCTATCGAAATTGTCTAAGAACATCCCAAGCTTGTCCAAGATGAGTCCATCGAAATCGTTATCATTGAGTCCCTCAAGTTCATCTAAGTCATTAAACATAAGCCCTTCGCATTCTTCTAGGTCAATAAATGATAGAGTCCTTAATAATTCATCAAAAATTAACCAATCATTTCCCAAATCTAAATCAATTACGATACCTCAACCATTTTCATTATATTCGAAGCCGACAATTTCTTCATCACAGAAGTCGATCGATAAATTCCAGAGATTTAAAGAACGATTCAATTAAACGAAAAGAAATGTAATTTAATTTTATAAATCTATGTATAATATATATATCCATAGACATTTTATAGTTTACGAGACCAACGATATTGTTTAATATATATTTGCTTGAACTTTAATTTCGCCACCAATAGTCAATTCTTGAGCTCCAGACCATCTTGATCCTGATTGCAATTTAACCATAGATCCAACATTACCTGGCTCAACACATAACATTTTCATCCAACCATCGCTAGGTTTGAAGTCAGCCATTCCTGATGATTTCTTAATCCACGGGTTCCAGACAACGGCATCAGGTAAGTTCTTACGGGCGACATTGAATAAAACCTTTCCTAATTCAATAATTTGAATAACCTTTTCAAAGTGAATATCTTTGTATATTCTATCAAATTCTTCATGGAAACTGATTGCAGGAGCTTTTTCAATATATTGCTCACCTAATAATTGATCAAAACAACTTTGATCAATCAAGTTACTGACCAAAGTATCGGTAATATCTGGAATGTTCAAATAGGTATGGAATAACCAGTTGAATTCAAAATCTTCTTTACCAGTATTTTCGACATCAATTGAAGTGACCAATTTATCCTTGGATAAGCTAACAGTTAAGATCAATGTAAAGTCATACTTTCCTTCACCCCATAATTTTAATGCTTGAGGGTCAACATTTTCTGGTCCCAATCCGAATTGAACAGTAATTGGATTTTCGGAAACTTGTCCCAAGAATTCCCAAGTTGAATTACGAGCGAAACCATGTTGTGGTAATTTAAATGTTGGATGTTCTGGACTCTTTTGTTTTCCAAAAACTGGGAAAACCAATGGAATACCACCTCTAACTGGTTTACTACCATCTAGATGAGCACCTGATGATAACCATAATTTTTCTTTTGATTGGTTTTCCCAAGATATAACGGTAGCTCCATATTTGAGAATGGTTGCTTTATTGGTTGGATCAGTTGGGTCAACGATAATGACACGATCTTCTAATTCTTCAACTGGCATATTTTGATACAATTGCTATAACGGGAGGAGTTGGTGTGAAATGAGGGTTTGGTGGAGAATGACAGGTTTTTCATTTAGATTTTTTTTCAACGTGTTGTGCCTGCAGATAAGGTTTTGGGTTGCATTATTTAACAAAGACAATTTAAAGATGGAGATACGATTTCGGAAGAGTTGCCAATGCGGCTTTGTCAATATAGAATTTGGTTGAAAACTTGCCATTATGATGATGTCTACATTTTTGTTTGTTATTATCAAGAATATCAATTCAATTACCCGACATTATTAATAAAAAGGAACTGCATAACATAATTTGCAACTTTCCAAAAAAGAAATTTTGATGTTCGTTATTCTTTCCTATAATGACCCCTGAAGAACTTCCAGCTTATATTTATATTCATGTTGAATTCTCATGACAACAAATTAATCTGAATAGTCATGGTATATCTTCACCAATACTTCTATGGCAAGACTTAAAGAAATTGCTGACAGACTCAAGCTGGATCATGTTCGTAAGAGAGAAGCAGGCGTTATAGAAGTAGAATCCAACGGTAGACTCTATGAACTTCGATGCTATTCTGTATTAAACCAAGAAGACAAGATATTAAAGATTCCTTATTTATTGAATGAGGATGACGAAGACATCTTACAAGGTATTCAAAAAATATCCGACAGGTATTCTCAAAAGCACGGCATGGAGTTGGAAGATGAAGATAAAGAAAGGTTAGCAGAGAGCTTAGTTTCTGTAATGACAAATAAACTTCAAATAAAAAAGATACTCTCAAGTCCAGAAAAACTTGATCGAATTGTTGAAAGTTGTAAAGAAAGACATATTAATCAAGTCTTGAATAAATTGAAAATGGAAATCTTTGATGACCATAAACATTCTGACACAGAATTCATGAAACGTGTAGAGGAATGTATTATTCCATTAAAAGAGGGGTCCTTTAATGGACTGGGAATGAATAGCAATGATGATATGGGTCTGTTGAGCAAAGCATTAGAGGGGTTGGGTGCAAATCTGCAATCAAATTAACTTGAGTATGATACTAAAAAGAATCCTTTTCAGACGATGCCTTTAAGAAGTGTCAATGTAAAGATAGTGCCTGTTTTATTCCAAGTTATAGTTTTTTGTTTATGGATGTATGAACAATGCTCTATTTTCTGGTTTACCCATAGTCCAAACCTCTTTGGGCTATAAGTATTATCGACATTCGTTAATTAATAATCAAGTTGTATACATTTATAACACTTAAGTAGAGAATATATTGATAGCTTCGATAGTCTCTTGAGTCCACAGGATGGAATACTAAATATCTTACAAGTAACGACAAGTGAATATTTTTGAAATGGAAAGAAGACATACCAATTGTTATTCTGATTCACATCGAATTAACTCAGAAAATCTAATGACAACCAGAACAATAATAACATCAAGAGATTTACTGTTGGTGGGTTAGCAAATAGCCTGATCAGTTTTAAAGGAGTCGCAGATCAGTAATTACAAAGTCATATTCAGACATAATGAGATAAATTGAAACACAGAGGTATCAATTGGTCAAAAAGGTGCTAACTGTAAGAGCATCAAGTGAAGCAACCTGAAGGGGTAATACATATTCACATAACAGAAGAAAATGGATGCAAAGTTCTAGCAGCAATATAAAACTATATACAGGAATAACAATATGAATTGATATTGCCATAACATATTACATTTGCAACAAACAATCCTTTAAAAAGTCAATTCCCTAGAAAATGAAATTTAAAGTTTTATAGTCATCTAAATTCATGTTTATAAATCTGCTACAAAACACTTTGAGATGGTTTGTTACACTGGTAGAAATGCCTGTGAATAATAATAATATTCCTATCAAAGAAAAGGTATCAGTGATGTTAACAAACCAAAAGAATTTTTTTTATCAGTTAAGCATGGCTGCATATTGGTTTTAAATATGACAATTTCACATGAAATTGTTTAAAAACGGAGTGTTAACACATGGTAAGACTATAGAAACAGTGAGAATGAATTATCCTATTCAGTTGTGTACTATCATAATAAGCAATCCCAATCTTGTCATAGTCAACGGGTATGACGGTTGTGAATTGTGTTCGATGATTATTTTTATTTCTTTTTTCTTTTTTATTTCTATTTTTTTTTCATCATTTCTTTTTCGTCATTGTTTCTCCTATTTTCGTTTCTTTTATTTTTTTTCTCTTCTCCCAAAAGATGTCTGTCTGTCTGTTCCACTCTCGTTTTTAATTCCGAAACTTTTGTTGCCAGAAATTAATGAGAGACGACCCGACACACACACATCAAGAAAAAAAATAAAAATATAAATTAAATTTATAAGCATTAAGAACAATCATTATATTGCTGTATCTTCTGTTGTCCATCCTTCACTTAGGCATCACTTACTACTCGCAGATTACGAACATCAACAACATCTTTTTCTTTAGAAGAATCTAGATATTGAAAAAAAGACTAAAAAACTGGAATATACTTGCCGTTCAAGTGAATAATATATCTTTTCAAGACCATCTCATCAACTGACGGACATCATTGTTAACAACTAGTCGCTTTCCTAGAACATCCAAGCTCAAGGTATAGTACTAAAAAAGCATAACTATTCAGAAGATTACACAGAATAACTGAACCAACTTTTTCAACAATCACGTTTCATTCCTATCCTAAAGAATCAATAGTACATAAATGGCCCGTATTTTGAGATCTAGTATAATGCAGAACCCATTTCAACTTTTCCGTTACTATTTTCTTCTGGAAAAATCACCAAATTCAACATTGTCAGACTTAGTAACTGATACTAATATTAATACTAGTCTTCGGAAACTTAAACACCATAAATGGAGTATTGGAGAGATTTTACATTATGGGTTTTTATCATCAGTCTTGATTTTTGTATTTATAATATTTCCAGCGTCATTTTTGACTAAATTACCTATAGCATTTGCATTTATCCTTTGTTTTTTGGTTCCATTAACTTCACAATTCTTCCTTCATGCATTACCAGTATTTTCTTGGTTAGCCTTATATTTCACATGTTCCAAAATCCCAAATACCTGGAAACCAGCTATTTCAGTCAAGGTATTGCCTGCAATGGAAACCATCTTATATGGTGATGATTTATCGAACGTATTGGCAACTATAACTAACACTCCGTTGGACCTCTTTGCCTGGATACCATATGGTATTTTACATTTTAGTTTACCATTTGTTATTGCTGCTCTTGTATTTATTTTTGGTCCTCCAACTGCATTGAGATCTTTTGGGTTTGCTTTTGGATACATGAACTTGTTTGGAGTTTTGGTTCAAATCTTTTTCCCAGCTGCAGCACCTTGGTATAAGAATTTATATGGTTTAGAACCTGCCAACTATTCTATGCATGGATCTCCAGGTGGGTTAGGAAGAATTGACAAATTATTAGGGTTTGACTTGTACACTACTGGGTTTTCCAATTCTCCAGTTATATTTGGTGCTTTCCCTTCATTGCATTCTGGATGTGTTATAATGGATGTGTTGTTCTTATGTTATTTATTCCCTCGTTTTAAAGCAGCTTGGATATTCTATGCATGTTGGCTTTGGTGGAGTACAATGTATTTGACTCATCATTATTTTGTAGATTTAGTTGGTGGAGCATTGTTATCAGTGGTTGTCTTTGAATTTGCAAAGTATAAATATTTACCAAAATGCGATCCTACCAAATTTTGCCGTTGGTCATACACAGAGATTGAACACATTAATATTGCTCAAATTGATCCATTATCATCCAATTACGTCTACTTGAATGACGACGAGAGTAGATTGTATAGAAGAATTTATCCTGAAAATGTTGAATTGCAACAGACGGAGATTGCAACAGTTCCAGCTATTGCCGTTTCACGCGAGAACCACCAATCCCAAGCACGAGTGGAAACTTTTGAAATGGGAAATCTTGCCAACTCAAACAGCTTGAGAGATGAAATAGAAGCAGAAAGCGAGGTTTCGTCAACGTCGAATACTCCTTCTGTATTTGAAGAAGATCACCTGCTCCCAAGTTATGCTGCGTCATCGTCTACATCTTTGGATGAAATTGAGTCTTCCTCAGGTTCAAATCTTGTAAATGCCATGTTCACTAAAACGAATGGTTTTGCTAAAAATAGATAAGATTCACTACCTGGGTCTTTTTCAATTAAAACTTGTATTAATTTCATACTTGTTAGGTTTTTATCATACGATCTTTGTCTGTATCATTGTGAATCGAGTGTATATCCATTTGTGTGCCCTCGATTATATTAATTTTGTCTGTCCATGAAATTAGTTTTGAAAGTTATTATGCTAATTTCGTTGTTTGACATCTAGCGTTTTGCAACATATCTTCGAAGTCTACAGACATTTTCCCACTACTTAATTCAGTTTACTATCATGCTATTTTTATAATACTTACAGCAGTTTACTATCTCGCTATCTTAATAATTAATCTTACTAATAATATACATAATAGAAAATCATTAAAGTTTATTCGCAACTCTAAAGATGTCACTATTAAATGAAAGCATAAATGAAGTTCTACATTTGCCCAAGATAAAATTGATAAGAATCTGCAATCTCATCACAATATAGGTTTATTCTTTATATAATACCGACGAATTATAGTATATATCCTTGAATCACCTAGTTTGCGAGACATGTATTGTTAGCATCTTAGTTGAAAAGGAAGCGATATGAACCAAAGTGGTTTCCGAAGTTTTCTTAACAAAAATCGTCTGAATGAGACTTATTAGATGGGGTCAAAATAGGACCATAAAGCATGTTATACGGTTATAGTTTAGCAAGGGAGAAATTCGAAGGTTAGATTACACTTACTTAGTTATGTATAGAAATATGTACAACATCTAATGAATAGAAACTGCATATTGAAAAGAAAATATCTATTGGATGTTGCAGACAATATGAGCAACAAAAAAAACAACATCCATATTGAGAGAAGAATTCCCAACTAGGTCCTATCCAGAGCGATGATTCCCACAAGGGGGGAGGGGGGAAAGAAGTTAGCCAGAGGGGGGAATATGAAAGTCACCTAACCAAGGGCAAGGGCGAAAGTGCAATCAATCAAGGTTTGAAGCTTTTCTTTGCATGAAGAAAGTACATATCTTCAAATTTGATTCGCCAGAGATTAAAATCCACGAGTTTTCAATTAGGGATGGAAACAATCAGCGAAATTGCTTTTGGAAGAAATTCATAATCAGGAACAAAATATTCCGATTAGGTAGGTTTTACGATTTGAAAGAACCGTCGATACATATCCAAAAAATGACTAATAGTGACCTGAATATAAGACATGTTCTTCCGTGAAGTCTATTAACTCCGTATGCAAGTTTCTAGAAATATTCAACATGTTCTTCCGTGAAGTCTATTAACTCCGTATGCAAGTTTCTAGAAATATTCAACATGTCAGCTTGACAGATAGCAGTATCTGTTATCTACAATTAATTTAGGTAGGAACGAAAGAGCAATAAAGAAGCACTGTCGTTATTTGGATTACATGTTGATGACATTCTTGGATACCAATTGGAATAGATTTCCAACGATTTAGAAAATATTAGGCGAATTCTACAAAATAAATTAAATGGATAAAGAACATAATAAATATCCTGAAAGAGAAATAAACTGCAAGTTTGTTTTCTGTATAATTTTCTATAAAAATGGTTTATCCTTTGTAAAACAAAAAAAGTCTGGGATTGATGTAGAAAAACTAAAATTACTGTAATCATGAGGAAGGGGGAAGGGGGAACAGGAGGATGTTTGCAAAAAGAATTTACACTGCACCTACAAGGGACGAGAAATCGTCACCAGCAGTCAAATGGAGTGTCACTAAATTGACTTGACATTTAGACACTTTTACTGGCTGGTAGATCTTCTAAGATTGTTTAAAACACTTTGTTCGGAGAAGTCGCGATGTTTTCCTGACACATTACTAGTTGTGAGCTTTTCGTGATATTTTGCTGACAGAATTGAGATTCACTTCTGTCAAACTCAAAACTTAGTATAGAAGAAATTACTCTGTTAAATTTGGAAAACTACATTTCTCTTGACCATTTTCCGTGTTGACAAGGGCACATACTGTTTTCAAAGCAATTGTTGCAAGACTTCTTGTTAATTTCAAATGAGCTTTTCGAAGTTCTACATAAATTGAAAAGTTGCATTCATCAAAAGTCCTCCTTGTATTAGATAGAATTTTTGGCTGTTTAGTTATTTGATTGGGTCCCTTCTTAATCAGAGTAAGCTCTTACACTGTTAATGACTAGTATGTCCCAAATCAAAATGAATTGAGTCTATTTTGGATCTGACTTAGATCTTGCATTATATGTTTATACAGAAATGCATCATCCCATTGAGGTACAGGTCCCAATGTCTCAAGGAATATAGGTTATGAGATATAGCGAAGTTGAACGGCCTAACTTCAGAGAATGTCGAGCACGGTTCAATACCGTGATAGCATTCTAGTGGTCTACCACCCATTGACTATAAAACAACCAACAATTTCCATCATAGACAATGCAAAGAACGATTTTGAACTATATAGCAAACGAAAATGAGAGGAAGCACCATTTTTACCATATTTTATATGGTCTTGTATGGTCAATCTTTCCCTGTCTTGCCTATGCACCTTAGCAATGACTTTGTTTTGAGTTCAGCCGAAGACCCATCCGCGAATTTAGATATACATGACAACGCTCGTCAACCTGAAAATTGTTTAGACGGATGCATATCTTGTTCATGGTTCAATTTGAATAGACTTGGCACATCTTTGACAGGAGTGTTTAAGTTAGAAAAAGTTAATTCGTTTGAAAAAAATGAACACAATAAGAGGAAATTGATACCAAGATATCCCGAAGAGACCCCGGATGCTGATCAAAATCAAAAATATGAAGAGACACCTGACGTGGAAAACATAGATGAATTGGAACCTGACACAGAAGATGATTTAGATTTTGAATTTGAAACGATTGATGAACAACCTCTTGACCATTCGGAAGAGACAGAAGATCTAAATAGTCCAGCTTCTCCAATTCAAACAAACGAGCCAACTTATGAAGAGACCCAAACGACATATAATGATCCACTAGATGATTCTGATATGTTAACGAGCAACGAAACCACACCAAATGCTGGTGGGGAATCTGAACCCCAAGCACCAAGTGACAGACCAGTCTCAAGTGAAGAACCAGTGACCAATCAACTTGAACCAAATGCTACTTATGAAACGGAAAGTCTGCTTTCTGCTCAGACCAAGCTTGAAGTTCCCAGTCAGGTTGAACCAAATACTAGTACTGAACAACCAGTTTCGAGTGAAAGTGAACAATCAGACCCAAGTGAAAATGAACAGCCAGACCCAAGTGAAACGGAACCGGAATTTAGCAGTAAGGCCGAGAAAATGGACTCAAGTGAAATTGAACCTTCTGTTAGTAGAGACACCGAACGACCAGACCCTAACGGAACTGAAGTCACAGTTAACAGCGAATATGAATCCCCCAGTACTGCAAACGAGCTGTTACTTTCTAGTCAATACGAGCTAACCTCAAATGAGATTGTCTCAGCTGTATCCAATGAATCTGAACCTCCTGATTCAAGTGAAAACAAACTATCTGTCTCAAGTGAAATCGAGCAGCAAATCAGCGATCAAATAGAAGTTCTGCTTACGATAGAATCCGAACAAGCACGCTCTAGTGAAACTGAACCGATAGTCTCAAATGAATCTGAACAACCACTCTCAAGTGAACGTGAACAACCGCTCTCAAGTGAAGGTGAACAACCACTCTCAAGTGAAAGCGAACTACCAATCACAAGTGAAAGTGAATTACCAACCCCAAGTGAAAGTGAACTGCAAGCGTCAGGTGAAGGTGAACTGTCAGTGTCAAGTGAAGTCGAGCCTTCAATTATAAGTGAAACGGAAGTAGCAGTCAGCAGCGAATCTGAAGGACCAGTTGTATCTGACACAAAACAAGCACCAACTGAATTTGAAACAGTCTCATCTGACACTGAACCAGTCTTAAGTGAAGCCCAAACACAAGTATCTGGTGAAGGTGAATTATCAGTCTCAAGTGAACATGAAGTAGTATCAAATGAACGTTACCCAGCGTCAAGTGAAGCAGAGTCACCAATCAGCAGTGGACCGGAATTTTTAGTTAGTGGTGAATCGGTAGCACCAGTCTCAAGTGGTGCTGAGAAAGTTTCTAGGGAGTATGAGTCACCAGTCTCAATTGAATCTGAACAACCAATCTCAAGTGAAGCTGAGCCAACAGTCACATCCGACGCCGAGCAAGTCACAAGTAAAGATGAAGCAGACTCAAGTGACCATGAAGCTATATCAAGTGAAGTAGAGCCACCGGCCAGCGGTGAAACGGAATTTTCAGTTAGTAGTGAATCTAAGTCAGTTTCAGGTGACACAGAACCAGTTTCTACTGAATATGAGGAACCAGTCTCAAGTGCTGGTGAACTACCAATGCCAAGTGAAAATGAACCCGCTGTATCGAGTGATGGTGAACCGACTGTCTCGTCCGATGTTGAGCAAGATTCAAGTGAGAATGGAACAGTATCAAGTGAATCCGAGCAAGTTTCTGGGGAATATGAGGCACCTACATCAAGTGAAAGTAAATCACCAGTGACAACTGTAGATACATCCGCAGTGACAAGTGAAGATGAAGCAACAACATCCGACGCTGAACAAGTCACAAGTAAAGGTGAACCAGAATCAAGTGACCATGAATCAGAACCAAGTGAGATAGAGCCACCAGTCAGCAGTGAAACGGAAGTTTCAGTTAGTGGTGAGTCTCAACCACCAGTTTCAAGTGAATCTGAACAAGTTTCTAGTGAACCAGAACCGCAAGTCTCAAGTGCT
>LQHL01001791.1:10496-28245 GCA_001655755.1 Hemisphaericaspora haegerdaliae
AAAAAAAAAAAAAAAAAAAAAAAAAAAAAAAAAAAAAAAAAAAAAAAAAAAAAAAAAAAAAAATTAAAATTTTTCATGGCTGAGTAAAAAGTAAAAGTAAAAGAAGTAAAACTACGCAATTCAATTCACATCCAATAGAGTACTCCTAATGGGCAATGTTAATATCCAAGACCAGTTTATAACTAAACGTCATTCCTTTTGACAATTCATAAAAAATAATTATATTTTCTTTTTCTTTTTATTGACAAAGTCGTATACTTACACATAAAGTAACCCTTTACTTCCAATATAAATAGATATCATTCCCCTTTTTATAAAACAGGGAGAAACACCAACTATATATCGTAACTGAAAGTTTCCAAACTCAAATTTTTTTTTACTTTTCACTTTTTACTTTTTTGACTTTTTCCTTTTTTAAACAAAAACTCAAAAGGATGTACTTCAATCTTGTTTCATTCATAATAGCATCTTCACTATGGCTATTCACCACATCAGCAAAGAATCTACATCAAATACCAGGAACTTATAAATTAGAATTCAATATTAAACGAGGTGATTCAAGAGATTCAATCAATGATGATGATGTGAAACTAATTAAAAGAGCCACTCCAGATGGAGCAGTTGAAATGGTAATTACAAATAAACAAACTTTTTATATGACAACTTTAAAAATGGGATCTCAAGGTGATCAAGTTGGTGTATTGGTTGATACTGGTTCTTCTGATTTATGGGTAATGGCTCATGATGTGAAATGTTTAGCCGGTAATTCAGGAGAAAAGTCTTCCCTGGGGAAATCCATTGCCATTGACCACCTCCCAGTCAACAACGGAGAAAAGAGATCCGACAATCAACCACTTGGATCTATCGGAGTTCAAGAAAAAAGAGATCATTTCCCCTTTGTAGATGCAATCCACGAAAGAGATCAGCAACAACAACAACAACAACAAAAGAGATCCCAGTACCACTCCCAAAGAAGATCCATCTTAGACTTTGGCCGTGGCCATGAAAAATCTAGAAGAGAAACCCCACCTGGTCAATATCTTGGTTTAGGTTCAGGAGTAGTATTGAAAGATGAAGAACTAGTCAAGCGTGCTGAACAATCTGAACAACAACAAAAGCGAGAACAAAACAACCCACCAACAAAACTATCCAACGTACAGAATAAAGCTGATGTCTCGGTAGTTGTGTTCACAAGTACCCTTACAAATATTCCTGGTCCAGTTACTACTGGAGCTCCCGGGGCCACTGTTACTGGTGGAAGTAGTGGTGGAACCACATGTACTAAATTAGGATCATTTGCCACGGAAAATTCATCATCATTTAAACAAAATACTTCAATACCATTTTTCTTTATTCAATATGCTGATGGTACAGAAGCACTTGGGATTTGGGGTCATGATAATGTCCAGGTTGGAGGATTAAATGTTACTAATTTATCATTTGCCGTGGCAAACACAAGTTCTTCAGATGTTGGAGTCTTGGGAATTGGATTAACTGGATTAGAAACTACTCAACAATTTGGAGTAACTTATGAAAATTTACCCTTGAAATTACGTAATGATGGTTTAATTCATAAGAATTTATATTCATTATTTTTAAATGATGTGAATACTAAATCAGGTAATGTATTATTCGGTGCCATAGATCATGCTAAATTCCTGGATAACTTGGTAACTATCCCCATGACTAAAACGGTTAAATCAATGGACCCATTGAGAATTCAAGTGAAAGTTGATTCAATTGATATATCAGATAGCAAAACTTCATTAAACATAATGACCCAATCTGAAAATGTCGTGTTGGATTCAGGCTCGACCTTATCATATGTCACAACTGATATATTGAATGCATTAGGTTCAGCATTAGGTGGAACATTTGTAAATCTGATTGATGCATTTGCCGTTCCATGTCAATTTTCAAAAGGTACTTTTGTGAATTTCAAATTTTCAACAAAAACCATCAAGGTTCCAATCAGTGATTTGATTTTACAATTAGGTTCAAATCAATGTGTATTGGGAGTATTACCTCAATCTTCATCTTCAAATTATTTATTATTTGGTGATAATATCTTGAGAAATGCATATGTGGTGTTCAATTTAGAAGATTTCGAAGTTTCCTTGGCCCAGGTGAAATTTACTAATGATGAAGATATCGAAGTTATAACTGATACTGTACCAACTTCAGGTTCGACCAATACTTCTGGTTCTAGTGGTACCAGTAATAATCAAGACAGCAGTTCAACCAAGAAGTCGGGATCTAGTGGTCCATTGTCGATTTCTTTATCGGTTATGTTTATAAGTGCTGCTATCTCATTGTATGCTTACTTATAGATTTTACTAAAAGGGCTTCTGAGGCGCTCTTTCACATAGAGCTCTGGCCATTAATGATAATAGCTCCTTCATTCGGTTTATAGAGTTATTCTTTTGCATCTTTTTTAATAATATTTCTATCTTTTCTACTTTTTGGTATTACATACTCATAAAATATATAAATGGTAACATGTACATCATTAACAATGATATTTTCATTTTTAAGAAAAGTAGAAAATGACAACCACATGAAGAAGTGTTGACCAAGAGAGGGAAGAGATGTGGGAATGGGGATGCGAAGCATCCCTGTAACTTCCGGTACTTTTCATTGGAGAAAATTGACGCCGCTTCACTTCCTAAACCCCATTATCCCTTTATTTACCATGCCCATGGGGTATGGCTTACCAAACGAATTTGTCCAAACTCAATTCGTATGGATGTTCAGGGATATGCAGATATAACAAGGCTACAACTAACGAAAATACCACAGACAGATAAATCACAAGACAAGGCTGAGGATCCCTACAATGATCCCCATAGCTCGTAGATGGGACCGGGTGACTACAAGGCTGGGTGTACATACCACAACCACAATCTCCGACTGGAGCAAAAAGTAGGCCATGCTACTATGTCGTGTCGGATAGTAATAGTCACTCTCTCGCAAATTCACTAAGTCCGAAAAGTGTTAAGCAGGCTGAGTTTAGAAACACAGCCCCTTCGTTTAGATTTTTTTGACATACGAAAGAGGGATTTATACTCTAGCTCCGAAGATGGGGGGTCTGTTGAGTTGAAATACCACAGGGTAGTTCAACTGACATCATATACTTACTTCTACGTGACGGAAGGAATATAAATCTTATATATGCTATTCAGATAATGATAACGGTTTTGCACAAATCTTCGACGGGTCTAGACACACAGGGTGAAGGAAGTTAAAGCCTAACTGTATAAAAAGCATTACACGCTTAAGCATATTACGTCAGTGAAGTACCATTGTTGATATGTATGCTTTATGTCTCTATAAGAAAATAATCAAACGTTCGAAGTGGTGGAGATCATTGAAATGATCAGTGACATCATCTCCAACGAATTATTTTTTATCTAAAAAGAATATTTTTCTGAACACAAAAAAAAAGAAAAAATAAAGTTTATCCGAAAAAGAAACAAAAACCACCAAATACGTCATTTACTAAACTCCTTGAGGATATAAGCTTTTCATATTTAACCAATGTAACCCACAATAAAATCCCATCTCCACTTTCTTTCTTTCCTCCCAACGACGTTCGAAATATGTTCAGTTTATTTATATTATCACTAATATATCTCACCCACGCATCCCAGGTAATCAGACTCGATTTTGATGTCACTGATCCTTCATCAAATTTAACGTCAAAAGATGACTTTCTAGATCTACCACCAGCACACAATGTGCGTTTTAATACTTCATTAAAGATCGGATCGAATCACCAAGAAGTCCAACTAGATCTAACTATGAATCATACCGATTTAATAGTCATGCAGAAATGTGTTATATGTGATGAAGATAATTCATTCTACAAATATCGACTAGATAAATACATATCTGATGTAAACGTCACATTAAGCATCCCATTTTGTTTCCCGGAAGATGATGACGATATGAACAATAAAAACTGTACAACGGGGGGCACATTTGATAATCTGACTTCATCTACATTTCAATTAAATCAAGATGTGATTTTTCTTTCGAAATTCCCCGGGTCGAATTATGCCGTGGGGATATGGGGTAGTGATGAAATTCAAATTGGGAAATTAACATTATCAAATATAACATTTGGAGTCATGGGAGCAACTTCATTGACCAGTAATCAATTGGGGATAGGTATACCCAATAGATTAAACAAACATCGCAACATGGGGTTTTTAAATACACTCTATGAGAATAAGTTTATAAATCGAAAATTATTTTCATTTTTTTTCAATTCACCCCTGGCTAATAATGGAACTATATTGTTTGGTGGGGTAGATCAATCCAAATTTGATCTTTTTGATGCTGATCAATATGCATTGTCGGCCCTGCCGATGAATTTCCTATTGGCGACATCATTCGATATAATAGCTATCAAAAGTAACAGCTTGGAAATTGTCAATGTCAAAACCCCTGATGTTAATGAAACAACGGTAATTTATCAAGAAAAACGCATTGATGTTGCAATAATGCCGGAATTATCCCGGTCTTATTTCCCGTCTAAATATCTTAAACCAATCATAAAGACATTAGGCGGTCAATTCGAAGATAATTCACGTATTCATCAAGTTGATTGTGATATTGTGGAAAATTCCCAATTTGAAATGTATTTTGATCCATTTGGAATGATCTATATCCCATTTGCGGATCTTGTTAGGAAATTAGATGATGGCAATTGTTATTTAATCACTCTGAAACCTAGTTTATTAAAAGATTCTATCCATTTGGGAGCTGATATTTTAAAATATTATTATTTGGTTTATGATTTACAAAGTTTTCAAATTACCATGTATTTAAATTCATTCAATCATGCTTCTGATTTGATTATGATTAATGGTACTTTCCCAGATGAATTGGTGGACATGGAAGAAGCCAAAACGTCGACTTCGACTTCGAGTGCTAGTGGGGTTGGCATACTTAATGGTATGTCGTCAATCGCCTTTACAGTGGTGATGATAATTTGGAGTTTAATTTGATAGATGCCCACACACCCACACCTCCAACCCAACCCAACCCAGAGTTAAAGAAAACTAAAGTAGGTAGCCTAGATCCATAGATAGTTAATGTACATTAATTTACGTCTTCTTCCATGCATTGGTAAATGTTGAAAAACATCCCACGAAATACATGACATCATGGGAAATATAACATGACCGTAACATATGATCAAAAAGGAACAATTCTTTTCCGGAACAATAAGAAATTTTTATTTTTTTGTGTGACTATGTTGCAACAATTTCTTTTTTATTGTTTTTTTTTCATGCAAGTTTCTTCTTTGAGACAGCTTCCGCGTTGTTTTAATAATGAGATCATGTTTCGGAAAAAATCGTACAGTGTAATAATACTCCGGATTAATGACATATATCCTTATGCTGATGAGATGAGATCATCACCATTCCATATTATATATATATATATGCATGTCAATGCACATAGCAAATGTCGAGGGGAAGAGGGGGGGAGGCGGTGATAACTATCTTTTCACAAACTAACTATGTTATTGATATACTTTTATATTTTCTTATACGCAATTGCAGCCATTATACCGAGTCCATTTTTATCGACTTTTCTACCACAACAACCAAAGAAACAATCATTCAAGATAGATTTTCAAGTCGACAGAAAGAAGCGAGAAAGGCTCTCACTAAACAAACGAGATGAAAGTGAAGGTGAAAGTAGTAGTGGGACGGGGAAACTTTCTATGACTATGCAGAACTACCAAGTACGATATCTCGCCCAATTAAAACTTGGATCCAATCAAGATATTGTAAATGTTGCTGTTGATACTGGTTCATCAGACTTATGGGTATTGCTAAACAATGACAAATGTCAACAATCGCCAATTTGTAATACATTTGGGTCATTTAATCATGAACTTTCCACCAGTTTTAAAACAAATGAAACTACTCATCCACCATTTAAAATCAGTTATGTTGATAAATCATCGGCATTAGGGGTATGGGGACATGATGATGTAATGATTGGGAATACTTTGGTTAAGGATCTTTCATTTGCAATAGTCAATGAAACTTCTTCTCATGTTGGGATATTAGGACTTGGATATCCTCAAGGGGAAGTAACGGGGAAACATGGATATTATTATGAAAATTTCCCCTTGAAATTAAAGAATTCTGGGATAATTAAGAAGAATCTTTATTCAGTATATATGAATTCAATTAATTCTGAAACTGGATCGGTTTTATTTGGGGCAATTGATCATGCTAAATATAATGGGGAATTAATTACTTTACCTATTGTAAAGAAACCGGGAAAATTACCCAGATTATCAGTTGATACCACGACCGTAAAACTATTATCCAACTGGAAAGACAATGGTGAGTTGCTATTAAGTGATAAGCCAGTTACAGTACTTTTAGATACTGGTGCAAGTTATAGCTATTTACCTACTACAATTGTTGATTCAATTGCTAAATCGTTGCAAGCAACTAAGAATTCTGAAGGACATTATATTTTGAATTGCAATGTAGCTTATCAATTGAAAAAATTACAAATAACATTTAATACCATGAAAATAGATATTCCAATATCTGAATTATTAGTTGGATATGATGGAACCCCAGGTCAATGTATACTAGGTATATTTTCACAAGATGAAACTGGTGGATTATCTATACTTGGAGATAACATATTGAGAAGCATGTACGTGGTATTTAATTTAGATGATGATGAAATCATGTTAGCTCCAATTAAGTATACTAATGAAGAACTGATTGAAATTGTTTCAGGGTATGATGAAAGAGTATTGGCAAGTGATGAAGAGAATAAACAAAAATCTTCTGCAAAGATGAACAAACCATTTATGTGTTTTATTTATATCATATTGGCATTATTTATAGAGACATATTTATAGAATATAGATGATATTGGCATTATTTATAGATACATTTTTATAGAATATATATAATTACTAGCATTTTATACTTTACTTTGTTGAATATTGTAGGGAGGAAGAGTGGGAACAATAATTTTGCACCCAAATTTTTACTAAAAAAGTACCAAAATAGTTATCCTGCACCAGTTACACCACACACACTACACTCAAGTTGTCCCCCCTGTTGAACACAAGTAGCAAGAAGTATACATAGAACAAGGTATGCGTCAGTCACTTACAATAGACAAGAAACAAAGTTGGGTTTAAATAAGGAGGATCCCATTGAATTCTTTTCTTTTGCTTGGAACATTCTGGAAAATTCCCAATTTGGAAACAAATCAAATGACTAAAACCTCAAATTACTCCAATATACATTATTATCCCAGTCATCCATTTTCTGTCGCGTGATTCAAAAAGAAGATGACTCTCATTAATAATTACATGAGTTCACTCCATTCAGTTTAAAAATATCTCTTATGGGGTTCATATAAAATTGAATGGTTTAAATTGAAACTCTTCAATAAAAATATTTCCGTCAATTTTTAAATCAAAAGAAGAAAATTGAAATCAAAAAAAAAAAGATTTCTGATTATTAATTGCCCATTATTCCTTAAAGGTTGAATATATTCAAATGCCAACACAACCTAATCAGGATAATAATAACAACAGCACTAATAGACAGCATGAAGAGGATAGCAGTAGCAACGTAAACAATAATAGCAACACTGACAACAACACTGGCGACAACACTGATAGCAACCCTGATAATACTTCGAGAAATGATGTAGGACTATTTGATAGATTTTTAGATACATTATTACTGGCACAACGGCGGTTAAGCAGACAAAACAGTGTAGAAGAACACCAATCTACCACCGCTACTACTACTTCCCCCACTACACAACCACAATCGCAAGGTCATGTGCCGCAGACTTTCCCATCATCTACTTCTTCACAGCATCAGCATACAGGCAATCACCCCCCTGTTTCCGAAACTTCCACTGCCTCTGCCAATGCCAACGCCAACGCCAACGCCAACGCACCAGGAGGAGGAAATATTGAGGATGAGACTAACCAGGCAATTATAATAACCGTCAATTATGTCTTTTCCGATCAAAACCAGCCCAACAATCCGAATAGAGCAGGATCCCTAGTCATGTCATTACCCAACAACGCCTCCAATAGAGATCCTAGAGTAATTCAAGAATTCATAAGATTGGCAACTCAAATGGCATATACATCAATAGTAACTGGGTTGAATACACAATCTGGTATTAGTCTAAAGACATTTTCATCATTCCCTGGAGTTAAAGTTGCTGAGTTGGGTGAAAGTGAAACATGTTCAATTTGTTTTGAATTATATGATGTTTTGAAGGATGACCAGGAAGTATTGAAAAAGGAAGAAGAAGAAGATATATCCGATCATACCGTTTCCCATAAAAAAAGACGTCTAGCTGATCTGACTAGAATGACCACTGCTAGTTCTTCGAATTTAAGGTTGGACACATCTCGAGATGAAAGAGCTGAGCCAGGGCAGCAACAACAGCAGCAACAGCAACAGGAATCAACGCCTATTTTGCTATCTGAATGTACTGATGGATTTGATCATATTCCCGTGAAGATGCCTTGTGGACACATCTTTGGTAAAGATTGCCTATGTGAATGGTTAAAGAGTCATACTACTTGTCCATTATGTAGATTCTCGGTAGCTGACCAAGATGAAGCAAACCTATCGGCAACCGAGACCGAGGCAAGAAGACGAAGACAACCTAATCAACTGCCTCTGACATTAACTATCTTTACCATTCCAACAGAATCTCCATTAGCAACTAATCCATTTGCTAATGTAACTATTCAGAATAACGTTCATGATGATCCAGTCAATCAAGATACAGCGCCTTCTGCGACAACACAGCCAGAAAATACAAGCAATCCAACAGCACCAGCATCAGCACCAGTGTCAGTACCTACAGTGCCAACACCCATAACTGAACATCCAAATCCTCATCCATTACTCCCAGCATCGTCAACGACTACCATTCCAACCACACCAACTAGTCTTCATCATTTTGGTATTGACCATTCACCTACCTCCAACACATCACCCATTAGAAGGTTTGTTAGATCCCCGCATGGATCGGGTTGGCAAGAAGATAATTCAAGAAATGATCCATTGGCCCATGTCATTGGATTTTTGAGAAGACAAAGAAGACCCCAAACAACTGATCAACCTGGGCAAGCTGGCCAATCTGATCCATTGTTTCCAAGTGGGGTTTCCAGCAGAAGAACTGAAGATGGCGGAGTGTCTACCAGAGTACTTGAACAGCATTCTGATAATAATAATGATGCTATTGATGACGATGAACAGTTACTTGCGGGATTGGAATTACGAAACTTGTTCAATGATACTCCATTATCAAGAGATGAGACGATGGAAGATGCCAATGCCAATGCTGATGATACAAATGCCAACGACACCACTGAATCGAATAATCGCACGCAAACTAATGACGAATCTCATGATCATTCCAACGACAGTCATTAATTCTCTAGGGTATACGTTTCCTTTCTTTTTGTATATCTAGTCATGCGTTTTTGTATAGAGGAATTTCTAGGAACCTAATAAAAATCTATCATGAATTATCTATATTACTATAACATGTAGTACATGCAACATGTTCGTGTGTACATGTCTATGGTTTAACCGAAGAATTTAGCATATTTAGCCTTCTCATTGGCCTTTTGCTGTTCCAATAACCTTTCAGCTTTTTCCTTTGTTTGATTAATCATCTTATCGTCAGGTACTAATGTGAGGGCCCGTTCCAAATCATTTATTGCATCTTTATATTTTCTAGTTTCAATATAACTTGAGCCTCTTCTAGATAATGCCTTGGCCCTATCTTGATCCGATATATTGGACATATCTAACAAGTATGATGAATAATTTATTGCCTTGATATAATCTCCGAGTTGTAAACATACCAAACTCAAATTTAAATATATTTTCTTTTTCAAATCCACGTACTTATCATACCATTCAGGTTCTTGATCTTGATCTGGAATATATTCCATGACATATCTAAGACACTTCTTATACTTCAAAAACGCTTGTTGTCGTTCACCAGCTTTGAATAATAAAGTCCCACTTTGTTTAATCTTTTCAGAAGCATGATAAACCGATTCCGAAGAATCTTTATCGATATTCTCATCATCATCAGGATACTCTTCATATATATCACCACCTCTTGTATCATAACTTGCATTATAGATGGGGATCTCCATACCTTGAATCCATTCACCACAATGTTTAATTATGACGTTCTCATCAACCGGTACGTTGTCATTATTAGTTTTGATCAGTTCGATTTCACGAACAACTGATTTCCCATGGATAACTTTGCCAAACACCGAATGTTTACCGGTTAAATGTGGTTGGGGATAAGTAGTTATGAAAAATTGTGAACCATTACTGTTAACATCTCCATTATTGGCCATACATAATTTAAATGGACCATCTAATGGTTCATCGAGATTTTCACCCGGGATAGAAGACGAACCAATGGTTGAAACGTTCCCCTTACCGATTTCACTTTCATTTATACCTTGTTCAACATTCCCATTATCAATATCACCTGCTTGAATTATGAAATTCTTAATTACTCTATGGAATATATTGTTTTTATAAGATTTCCCCTCGGGAGTATTACTTCCTCGAATCAAGTTTAAGAAATTTTCAGTTGATTTTGGTGAAAGATCATCATATAATTCCAAAACTATTCTTCCTACTTTTCTATCACCTATTTCTATATCCAAATAAGCATGAGGTCTAATGTGTTCTATCTTCATTGTCTTGGGTCACTTGCTTGGGCCTATGAAGGAATAGCAATCATAAAAATGGTCATCGATGATCATCGTCCCGCAATTGGGTGAAAAATTTCCCAAAAAAAAAAAATGACAAATTCTTCACCAAAATGACTGTTGAAAACTTAACAAGACGACGTGGTAAGTTAAAGGAAGAAGATGTTAAAGAGGAAGATAACAGGTAAGGTATGTCACCTAAGTACCAGGTCATATTCCACTGGTAATTATTCATTAATGATACACAATGCCCAGGAGAATATCAATCAATTATTAGAAAGAAATGATCGTTCATCATACGTATTAGCCCAATATATACCTGAACCAGCCAGAAATGCGTTTTTAGCAATTAGAGCATTCAATCTTGAGATCAACAAGATCAGTGATGGGGGGAAGAACCTGGGTTCGATCCAATCTAAGGCATCGAGTGAAATGTCCAATAAATTGGGAGTTTCAACTGTTGATTTGAAATTTAAATTCTGGAGTGATTTAATAAATAGGGTATTTATTGAGTTTGAAGATGATAAAGATATCGGAGAACCAATTGCAATATTGTTGAGAGATGCGTTAAGAAATGATTTAAATATGGATGTAACTTATTTCAATCAATTTTTAAGCACTCGTCGTCATTTTATTAAATCAAGTAGTGCCAGTGTTTTCCAAAATGTCAATGATATTTGTAGTTATGGTGAAGGTACTTATTCACAATTAAACTATTTAACTCAAAGTGTATTATTATCTCCAAGTATATCACCATCTGTCATTCGATTACTTGAAAATTCCCCTGAATTACAATCTAAAATTAGTGATATTGCTGCTCATATAGGACAAGCTACTGCCATTGGATCAATGATATTGGGTATGAATTATTATGCCACCAATAGAAACCAAATTGTGTTACCAATTGATTTGATGACAAAGTTTGATTTATCTCAAGAATCAATATTAAGATTATGTCAAGGTCATATTCAAGATAAACAAGAACAATCTGACATTAGAGATAAACTTAAGAATGTGGTTTATGAAACAGCAATAGTTGCAAATGATCATATGTTAACAGCAAGAGATAAATTATTAAAATGTAAAACTGACATTGCTGATGTTATCAAAAGTCATCCAAATGATCAATTATTGATTAAGAATAGTAGTAAATGGCGCAAACAGATACCAGATGTCATTTTCACCCCATTTATGATATCAATCCCCACGACCTTATATTTAAATAAGTTGGAACAATATGATTTCGATGTTTTCCATGCAAAATTACAACAAAAAGAATGGAGATTGCCCTGGACTTCGTTTAAGAATTATTACCAAAGAAGAATATAGCGTGTTCTTAGTGTAGCTTCTATATATATATAACACATATCCCATCCCAAACCCCATCCCCATCTCTATCTCTATGTGGTTTCTATATATAGATTAGTTTATCACGTGACATTCGTGTAAAATGGTTCAAAAAAAATTGAACACGAATTCCCAAAGTTCTCACACTATCGTTCTCCTCTCTCTCCAATATCAACCATTTGATTGATTTTATGAAAACTTTTGCAGAAGAAAGAGTATACAATCACTATTTAGAATAGTAGACCCTTTCCCAGTGTATCATATAGAGGTAGAGAGTCTTATTTATCGACATTGGACTCCCCCCAATTCTTTTTCAACGAGAATTTTCCCTTAATTTTTCACTTTTTTAATAGATAACAAAATTTCCAATTATCAAGATAGATTTATACACACGATAGAAATAGATGATCAATTCATATCGAAATTCACCAACCACATCACGTCCAATGTCTGGCTTGCCAAGACCGCCAGTACTGGGGTTAGGGTTGGGTTCTGAGTATGTTAATCCTACTGTTAGTATAGATCCAATTACATTGATGATCAACGAATGTATGGCGATGGCATCAGCCATGCGTAAAATGAGTAGATGGTCTCAGAGTGGTGTTGCAGCTATATTGGCTGCCGGAGATATTTTCGGTGGGAGCAATGCTGGTGGTGATGATGACGACAATGATGGGTTAATAAGTAGTCTTGGGATCACATCCAGCATTCATCATCCAACAACTATGAAACGTGATACTACTAAACGAGCAAAAGGATCGGAATTTTCCCGAGCAGGTACCCCAATAGGAGGTGGAACTGGTGGAAGTACTAATACTAGTGGTGGCGGCCATGGTGGCGGTGGAACTCATAGATCTTCGTATGATAATCCATTACTTGCATCCTTTTTACAATTAAAATCAATACTTTGTGATGCCAAAAATATAGATGATGTTGATAGTTTGACTTTGTTACAACCATTTTTAATGACAATTAAATCATCTTCTACATCAGGTTATATAACTGGCTTATCATTGAATTCAATTTCAAAATTTTTAAAATATGAAATAATTTCAATAAGATCTAAAAACTTGCAAAATTCATTAATTCAAATAATTTCATCATTAACCCATTGTCGATTCGAAGCAGCAGATCAAAATTCAGATGATGCAATCTTACTTAAAGTTTTACGATTACTAGAAGAAATTCTTGAAAGTCATTTTTCAGAATTGTTACCAAACGAAGTTATTTCTGAAGTTGTTCAAACATGTTTATCATTGGCTTGTAATAAAAAGAGAAGTGAAGTATTAAGAAAAGCGGCTGAAATGGCAATGATTTCAATTACAATTAGAATTTTTAGTAAATTGAGATATATTGAACCAGAACCTGAATTTAATGATGAATTGCAAACTGACTTTTCCGAAACTAAATTACCAGAAGATATAATCGGTGGAACAGATATGAAACCATCGGGAATTAATACTCCCAGAGACAGTCTGAATCCTGAACGCAGCAGCGGTGCTGCTCCTGGTGGCGATGGCGGTGTTAATGATGGTGGTGTTGACGTAGGGGAACAAACTAAAGACATTATAGAGTCATCCAAGGATGACAAGGATCAATACGAATTTACGGAAGAATCATTTGGAATTGTCTGCATTAATGAATTCTTAGGTATACTAGTTTCTATGATATCCCCTTCAAATCAATATCAACATATGGAAAGTACAAGAGTTTTCGCGTTGAATTTAATTAATACTGCAATTGAAGTATCAGGTTTGGTAATACCTAAACATCCTGCATTGTTAACATTGGTTGCCGATCCAATTTCCAAGTATATGTTACAAATCATTACAACTACGGATTCTCCTGCCCTTTTAAAGGCATCGCTTCAATTATTCACAACAATGTCGATTGTTTTAGGTGCACAATTAAAACCACAATTCGAATTATCATTGATCTTAATCTTTCAATCAATCTTACCCGAATCTACAATTAAGAACCAAAGTGATAATATTGGAAGAGTATCGATTAGAAATCCTCAATCAAAAGAATTATTAATAGAATCCTTAAGTTTATTATGGACAAAATCTCCCGTGTTTTTCACGGGATTATTCATTGATTATGATTGTGATTTTGAAAAATCAGATCTTTCAACCAAGATTTTGGAATTCTTATGTAATCTTGCATTACCTGAATCAGCCGTCATTGCCACAGATAATGTTCCACCTATATGTTTGGAAGGTGTTTTATCATTTATTGATTGTACCAATGAAAGAGCGAAATTGATGACTAAAAATAACGAACATAATGATGTTTCATCATTACATGAATTAATTCAAAAAAGAAAGAAGAAGACAGCATTCATTAGATGTACAAATATTTTAAATGAAAAGCCTCAAAAGGGTGTAACTGCTTTAGCTGAAGAAGGGTTTATTAAAGATGAAAATGATTTAAACGAAGTGGCCCAATTTTTCTTTTCAAAATCAGGTAGATTAAACAAGAAAATTTTAGGTGAATTTTTAGCCAAACCAACTAATTCAGAATTATTTGGTCATTTCATTGAATTATTTGATTTTGCTGGATTGAGAGTAGATGAAGCATTAAGAATATTATTAAAAACATTTAGATTACCGGGGGAATCCCAACAAATTGAAAGAGTTGTGGAACGTTTTGCAGCTAGATATGTTAGTTGTCAAGAGAATTTTGTACCAACAGACAAGCAGCAGCCTATGACCCCATCAAAGAGAGGTAGTTTTTCAAATGAACCTCCGGAACAAGTCAGACCTGATCGTGATTCTGTTTTCGTATTATCATACTCCATTATCATGTTGAATACCGACTTACACAATCCCCAAGTTAAAAAACAAATGCTCTTGGAAGATTATAGACAAAATTTAAGAGGAGTATATAACGGCAAGGATTTCCCAGAATGGTATCTTGCTAAAATTTACCTGTCTATTAAAGATCGTGAGATTATCATGCCAGAAGAACATCATGGAACCGATAAATGGTTTGACGACGCTTGGCATAACTTGATTTCTACGCAAGATTTGAATTCAGTCAGTGAACCACAATATAATTTCAATACTTTGGAACTTTGTCAATTTGATAAAGAATTGTTTGAAGCAATTGTAGAAAAATTAATTGCAACTATACTTAGTGTATTCAAGGAAGCATCTGATGATCATATAATTACTAGATTGATGTCTTCCATCGATAAACTTGCCAACATTTGTTTGCAGTACAATTTGGATGAATTTACCGACAAGCTTATAGATTCCTTATCAGAATTAAGTTCATTGACAAATCCTGAAGCAAGACTGATGATTTTGAATGGCGGGGACGACACTATTCGTACAGAAATACCAATTACCCAAATCAAGATTGAAAAGAAGAATGAAGAAATAACCGTTAGTGAATTAGCGGTATGGTTTGGTCGTGATTTCAAAGCTCAATTATCAACAGTAGTATTATTCAGATTGATTCAGAAAAATAATTGTAAAGTTTCACCAGCTTGGAGTAAAATTGTACAGATAATCTTAAGATTATTTGAAAATTGTTTGATCAATCCAAATTTATTTAGTGAATTTCAAAAGAAGATCAAACTTGCACCTTTACCTAAAGTTAAACCCCGTTATATTATTAGAAAATCCAAACCATTAAATAATTCGGGTATTTTGTCTACATTTTCATCATTCTTGAAAGGATATTCTGATGATCCTCCTGAACCTAGTGATGCAGAAATTGAATCTACATTGTCAACCATTGATTGTGCAAAATCACTCAATATCCCAGGAATATTTGGAATGATTTCAAAAAGTGAATCAAAAGATTTGAAACAATTTATTGAAATATTATTGAATTCTTTACCTGAATTTAATGAAAAATCCAAGAGATTCTATGAAACGGAAACGTTATTTTTATTGGAAATTTGTGTTTGTTTCTGTTTATTGTTACATGATAAGGAATTAATTGATAAAGTACTCTTGAAACTTGATCCAGAAGAAATTTCCAAGAAAGGGCAATTAAGATTACTGACTTATAAATTATTGTTAGTAAGATATAGTGAAGATTCTACCACCATATTGGTTCCAATACTTAAATCGTTGGAAACATTTGATAAAGATATGATTAGTAAGCATGGATCACAAATACTTCAACCATTATTATCTTTAGTCGATGACGATTCATGGTGTTGTAGGGCACTTCTTGTTGAAGATGAGTATTGGAAGGCATTAAGATTATTTGCATCTATTCAAGTTTATGCCGATGATGTTCTTCAATTTCTCGAAGGTATTATTATAAACTCATCAAAAGATGTCAAGTCGGAGAATTATGTTTCCATTTTAGGTTTATTAGATGAGATCTCGTCCTTGGGTGCAATTGGTTCTCAATTCGAACAAGAAAATGATAATTTGGGTAATACTGCAGGGGGAGCTATAGACAACAACAACACATATTTCAAAGATTTAATCCAACTTTCAAAGAAATCAATCAAACTTACTGGAGAATTAGCAACGATTGTTAAACGTGAAGAATTCAACGGAAAAGGTATGTCGTATTCACTCTTACAGGCATTAGCTCATCAATGCTTTAATCCATGTCGAGAAGTAAGAGACTTTGCTGTGAAATCCTTACAATTGATTGCGTTATCTATTGAAACTGATGAGGAAGTCAATGCATTTGGTATATTTGAATTTGGATTGCTTCCATTGCTTGTGGAATTAACCAAGATAGAAGTTGTCCAAACTGACATCAATGGGTTTGCCAGAACTCAATATGATGCTTTCGCCTTGGTCAGTAAGGTTTTCTTAAAGCATATTGATGATTTCAAGGACAATGAAACTGAAGTTGTTTGGATGTGTTTGTTGGAAAATTTTACCAAGTTATATGATCTTGAATCTAGTGCTGGGAAATCTGAGTTTGATGAATCTGGAGCTGAATTGCTTAAAAATATGATTTTGGTTTTACAAAGTAATGGATCTTTGAATGAAACCAAAGGTGAAATTTGGAAAAATACCTGGACGATTGTTGGATCGGTATATCCCGAGTTGAAGAAAGAATTTAATGGAAGTTCGAATTATGTGGGTGAAGAAAATAACCAGTCTATAATTGGTCAATCACATGATGAAGTAAAGGATGAGGTAGTGGAAGAGGCCAAGACTGAGGAAGTAGAGGTCAAGACTGAAGTAGAACAAGAAGTCAAGACTCAAGTAGAGCATGTAGATCAGGAAGCCAACAAGCAAGGAGAGGAAGAAGTTAAAGATCAGGTAGAACAAAGTGCTCAAGATAGGGATGAATCAGAGGATCAATTAGAGGAACCAGCTCCTGGTGATGAGACAAAGAAGGCACTCGAAGACCTCAAACATGAAAGTGAAAATCAAGGATTTCCAAAACAGATTAAGCTTGACGATGAATTTCTCACTGATGAATAAGGTTGTCTTACCTGGTATGTTTAGGACATTTTGAGAAATAAATGCGTCATTTTATTATTATTTGCTTGTTTCTAGGCTATGTTTTCTTTATGTACTTTTAATATAATTTAATATAATTTTAGAGATTTTAATAGAAATTGGCATCCATGCCAATATATCCCTATTACTCTGTGGAGATGGAGATGAGGGCACAATCAAATAG
>LQHL01001746.1:1052-19720 GCA_001655755.1 Hemisphaericaspora haegerdaliae
TTTTTTTTTTTTTTTTTTTTTTTTTTTTTTGGTTTTATTTTTTTGGTCTTGTTGCTGCGACCAATTTTTAGTGACGAAGGAATTGCTTCACACTATCTCTCTCTCTATCGTCCCTCCTCTACTGTCACCTATGAGGGTATAAAAGAGTTACAGGTTTCACTAGCTCTTCGGTCGGTTACCCTAATTAATTTGTGGCAGATCTTGGTGAGAAAATACAGTAAAAAATACTACTACAAATATGCTTCCCTCCCTCCCTCCCCACCCATCAAAATCGCGCAAGATTAACATTAGTACTACATAAACCATATTTAAGATTCATTAAAAGCTAAAACTGAATTTCCATTTAACGTAGTGACATTACTCACAAATCTTATGAAGGCGGGGTGTTCCAATACTGGTCTTCTTTCTTTATCAACCAGTTTAGATGCTTCTACAGTACCTTCTTTATCAGGGATTATTTCTCTAGTCTTTGTTGCTCTTCTTTTCAATAATTTATTCAAAGTATCTCTCTTTTCTTCTTCCAATATCTTATTCTTATAATCTTGTCTCTTTCTTGCATTTTCTGATTTTCTCAAGGCAATCTCTTCTTCGGATTCTTTCTTTTTCTCCTTGACCTTTTTACCACCACTATCTAATTCAAAAAATTCCTTATTCCCCTCTTCTTCCTCTAAATATCTCGCTCTTTGTCGTTCAGTCATCTTGGATAAATCAGGATTGGCGTGTGGGTTATATTCGGTTTCTTCATCAGTCAATATAAGATCAGCATCTAAATCAGTTGGTTGGATTTGACTTTCAGGCAATCTTCGACTTTTCTTAGTTGGCCTTACTTCTTGTTCTTCATCTTCCTCCTCCTCGTCGTCGTCATCTTCTGCTTCTTCGTCTTCTTCATCCTCTTCATCTACGTAATATGACATTTGACGTTTTCGTGTTTGTCTCAACCGTGATGCGGCTTGATCACTGGCTTTGGTTCCTGTCTCTCTAGTTGGTGGTTTGATGGTTATGCTAATCTTTCTGGCTGGTTGCTTTGGTGGTGGCGGTGGTGCTTGTTCCTCCTCTTCTTCGTCCTCTTCTTCTCGTAATTCTAAATCTTCATCCATATCTGATGCTTCAATTTTATAGGCGTCCTCGTCATCACTTATACTTGGGACTTCTTCTTCTTCTTCTTCTTCTTCTTCTTCTTCTTCGTCCTCTTCTTCTTCTTCGTCCATGTCTTCCTCGTCTTCTTCGCCTTCTTCGGCTTCTTCGACTTCTTCGACTTCTTCGACTTCTTCGACTTCTTCGCCTTCTTCAACTTCTTCGACTTCTTCAACTTCTTCCTCTTCTTCATCTTCTTCATCTTCTTGTCCTTCTTCATCTTCATCTTCCTCGTCCTCTTCCTCTTCCTCTTCCTCTCCTCCCTCTACTTCTTCTTCTTCGTCCATGTTTTCTTCATCCATGTCTTCTTCGTCTTCTTCGACATTCTCACCTATAATCGTGATGTCTTCAATTTCACTGGAGAGGTTCCTTTCTTCGATCCCACTCAATTCTGATAACTCGCTTTCTTCATCTTCATCCCCTGCATCTCCTTCGCCTTCGGATTCCTCAATTTGAGGAGGAACTGATGTATCAGCTTCTGAATAGTCTTCTTCACTATCTTCAATAGTAACACGCCTTGCCATGTTGTTTATGATATTAAAAAGTCCAATCCAAACAGTGAAAATGTTCATAGTTTGTTTTTTTTTTGCCTGGAAAAATAGCTTCGATCATTTTACTAATGGGGGTTAACCTCAGATGTAATTACTCTTACAATTTTCTATTAAAGGTTATATAAAACTATAAATGGAACCGTGAAATATGCTAAATGGGAACCAATCAGTTTATGCCTGACCACTCATGTACAATCCTTTTATACTTCTGATCTCATTCTTGGCTTCAATAGCAAGATTCTTTTTCTTGAAAGGTTTAGATGAATCTTCCATTGTGAATAGATCAGTTGAATTAAAATATACTAGATCTACCTTGTTCTGGAAATCTTTAATTGAATAATTTGCACTCTTATAATTCATCATTTCCATACTTTTTAAACTTCGACAATCATTTTCTAATTTTGTAGATAATTGTTTTAATTTTGCATAGAGTCGTTCTTGACCTAATTTATCTTTTGATAATTGTTCTTCATACCTTTCTAAATCAGTAATTATTCTTGATTTATCAACATATGAATCATCAGTCTGACAAATTGCATCAGCATATAATTTAGAACTTCCCGGCTTTTTAATGGCAACTATAGGTATATAACTTACTCTTCCAATCAAATTAAGATATAAGTCTCTTAATTTCCCTCTCATTAAATCAAGTATTTCCAATCTACGAACAGTTGTAGTTTCTAATAATGGTTTTAGAACAAATAAACCTAAAACATATGCAATCACTAAAGCAATTCCTGATCCATGAGTTAATTTAATCAAATATAGTAAGAGCTGCGATTTGCCTCTTCTTGTCTTTAATGAATAGATGGACGGGTCATAGGAGGTTTCAGGAATGGTCAAAATAGGCACAGATGACATTTGTTTGGTATTGGTCTAAGTGGATAATTCTAAAGAAGAAGAAGTTTGAAAATGAAAATTGGTGGGGTTCAAAAATGACTGAGAAAAATTAATCAAATTCCTCCTCGGTAAAAAAAAAATCACGTGATTACACTATTTACATGAGTTATATATCTATATCTATACATGGGTTATACCTAATATGGAAGGTAGTATGTCCTTGTATTCTACTTCATCCATAATATATATAGTCCCTTGTCTTCTTTCTTAATAAAATTAGTGGATTGCAGTCTATCGTTGTATATAAATGTTCTTTATTTTTTGTACTTCCTCTTTCCTTTCTGTGTGGGAGCACGTCCATAAATTCTAACATGTTTATCAATTCGGAACTTTCTAACCATTTTTTCGGTTAACTTCGCTTGATCCCTCTTGGCAAGTATTCTATCTTCTTCTTCATCATTAGGTACCCATTTTGATTTCAATATCCTTCTAATAGCTTCTGGTGATACTCCATACTCATCAGCTAGTTGTTTAGTTGTACTTTGCGGATTCATTTCTTTCAGTTCTCGAATAGAATTCATGATCTCTCGACTCACTCTTTTAGTAGGATTCCAGTCTCCATATTTCGATTTAACAGCTACATCACGCTTAACCCATTCTGGAATATGTTCTCTGACCTTCTTTCTAAGTAATTCCTTACGATATACTTCAAAACGATCTTCCTTTGGTAGTTCAGCTTCCTCTTTATTGTTATCCTTTTGTGGTTCGATTTGTGAATCCTTTGGTGGTTCTTCTATCTCTGACGTATCCTTGGAAGGGGGGTCGACTTGCTTTGTTTCTGCTTCCAACCATGGTTTTGCTGAGTACATTCTCACTGAATCGTAAAAAGACGTTCGCAAACCCTGTGTATACACTATATTTCTGGGTATTTGATTTCTAATACATCTAATTATTCCACTTCCGTGAACCAACCTTCTCAACATGTCTATTTTCCTCCTCCGTTTGTAGATAGCTTGTGTTGCAAATAATTTCCTCTCTCTCCGATGATCTGTCTAACAAAAATTTTTGTATTGGGAATCATGCAGATTGTCGTGTATAACTTTCCGAAAAAAAACGTTCTACTGAAAGGTTGGTTTGGGAAATGTACGTGTTATTCTTCATTTCCATCTCCAGCTAGTTTGTTTACTGCAACTGAATCAAACAAGAAAGATAAAAAAGGATGATTACTGACGGTCAATTAAATACAATTGCGTTAAGCTTTGGATTTGCTTCAATTGTTTTGATTTTGGTTTATCATGCCATTTCAACCAATATCAAAAATTTAGAACCTGAAAATTAAGTTTTCCCCTTTAAGATAAATGTATTATAGTTAGAAGAGAATTATGGTGAACCATGGAGAAATGGTTAACGATGCCAAACGAATCTGTGTGATGAATACTGGTTATTTCAAAAAAAGATGGATTGAACAACTCCAATTACAAGGTTAAATATTGCTAGTGGTATATAGGTATTATAACAAATACACTCCATTTTGAGACTTGATTACTGTAGATTTTCAACATGTTTAATGGTGAACAAATTCAATGAAACTTCTTCTCTTTAGTTTGTTTTTGTTATCTTTGTACACTTTCCTTAGACCCGATTTTTGTAAGTGAATTGATTAAGGATTATGGTATTGCAGATGTAATCTCCTATCCCGATATCGTTTTCACGTGATAAAACTACAAGTTCATAGAAGTTAGTCATTTAAGTTTGGCATATGATAGTAACCTTGTTACTATGTATTCTTCCAGTAAGTTTAGTTTAGTCTTTGTCACAACAAGTCACGGAATCCTATTATGACATATTGCGGTAAGTGAAAATTCAAGGAGAGAATCAAAATATGCAATTTGCTGTCGGTCTAGACAAAGATCCGTCTAGGCTATGATGAACAATATACAAAACGGAAAAGTTTTCAAATTCAAAATGCATCTCTATAGAATGACATGTAAAACCTGAAAGGTTGTTAATACTCCTGTATATCGCACTACTCTGGCTTCATTTTTAACCTACATTGTACATATACTTTTGGTTTAAATTAGATAATCTAAAATTGAATTAATTACTTCACAGTAATTTCAGTTCAAAGACAAAAAAAAAGAAAGGAAAAAAAATTAACCATTTTTTCCCAAGCTGTTGTTTCTTTGATATCACGAATAATCATTAGATAGTTTAGATACGATAAATATACTATCATGAACAGTCCTCCTCATACTGCACCGGAAACTAAGGACGTGTCAATGGTTGATGTGAGTAAAATCTCGCAGGAACAACTGGAAAATGGTCACCCTGGCCAAAAGCCAAACTCCTCCGAAGAAAGAGGAGAGGATGGACAACCCATTAGAAGAAAATCAACTTTAATCTTAACCGACGATATTGATTTAGATAGAATGAATATTGATCAGAAGGATGTGAATGATCATGAAGAAATAGATGATATGAACATAGATGAGAGTAATGCCCACCGACAACAAGATCCTCAGGATGGTGGCCAACAACAACAGCAGCAGCAACAACAACAACAACAACAGCAACAACAACAACAACAGCAGCAACAACAACAATCACAACAGCAAACACAACAAGGACATCAAGACGATCAAAAAGTACAGCCTGATCCTAGTTTAACTGTTCCAGTAGATATAAAATGGGTTCAAGGCGGTGAGAAAGTATACGTGACTGGTTCCTTCACTGGTTGGAGAAAAATGATCGGTTTGGTTCGACAACCTGACAATTCATTTGCAATTACACTTGGATTACCGGTAGGTACGCATAGATTTAGATTTGTTGTGGATAATGAATTAAGATTTTCAGATTTCTTGCCTACTGCCACTGATCAAATGGGTAATTTTGTGAATTATATCGAAATCACCCCTGAGAATATCGAGCTGCATTTATTACAATTAGAAAATGAACAACAACAACAACAATTAGAACAACAGCAACAACAGGATCAAACACAACCACCACCGGGTGAGGGGAGGAGCCAAAGTCGTAAATCATCCATGTCAAAACATAGAACTGATTCAATGTGGGGATTAATTAACGATGATGACGATATGGGAAATGGGTACTCAAGATATCACGATGAAGATGGTACATCTCTCTACAAAAATTATCAATACATCAATGAAATACCACCAATTTTCACCGATCCTAAAGTAATGGAACAATATTACGTGGCAATAGATAAACAGTCACGTAATTCAAGCGGTCAACAACAAGCCTGGCTCCATCCACCACAACTACCTCCACATTTGGAAAATGTCATTTTAAATAATTTTAATGATCGTGAGAACAACAGTGGGGCATTACCAATTCCTAATCATGTCGTATTGAATCATTTAGCTACAACGAGTATTAAGCATAATACTTTAGCAGTGGCACTGATTGTCAGATATAAGAGGAAATATGTTACTCAAGTATTATATTCTCCTTTACAACCGGCAGAATCGGTTCAATAGACTTGATAAATTTGCATAAATCTAAAATTAATTGGTAATGTGTTTTTATTTTTCTTTTTTTTTTCTTGATTAATAAATAGGTTCATCTCTATACTTATTGATTATTACAGATTATATAATACTACCGAATAATTTTATGAGATTGTGATATTCGTACATGAACTAAGTTGCTGCAAGTATTAAAAAATACTAAAGAAAGACGAAACCTATTCTGATATGGAAAAGCTGAGAGAACTAATCAAGTGGGCGTGTTCTCATGCTTTTGGTGGGCTGTGGGTTTTTCTTTTCTCTCTAATATGTGATAGAATCAAACTGCCATGGCTGCAAAAAAAAAAATACCAAAGCTGCATTTGAAATTGGTACATTTGAAATTTTTTATAATTCATTATAGAGTACTAAACATGTGTACTATATAAAAACTAAATAGAAAGAGAATCAACCAGCTGACTCAGGAAAATGTCTAGGACTCAAAAGTCATAGCAAAGTTCAAATCACCATTGGTTATCATCGTCTCTATTAGACGAACGTTGTTGTCCATAGGAATCGTCACCAGATCTTAAATTGGAGGAATCAATATCATCACCAGATCTTATGTTGGAGGAATCATAATCATCACCGGATCTGATGTTGGAAGAATCAAAACCACTAGATCCTAAGTTGGAAGAATCATAGTCACCAGAAGATTGTTGTTGTCTTGAGGAATAGTCTCCAGAAGAAGAATAGTCTCCAGAAGATTGTTTTTGTCCTGAAGAATAGTCACCAGAAGAAGAATAGTCTCCAGAAGAGGAGAAATCTCCAGATAAACCTTGCTTACGGGAACTGTCCTTGGAAGAAGACCAATTGGAGTCATCTTGAGATTGGAATGTGTCATCATCATCGAGATTTCTTCCAGAAGAAGAAAGGTCCTTGTCCTTGTCTTTACCAAATCCGAATACCATTTTTTTAGTCGCTAATTGCCGTGTTGCTTGTATATGAGGTCTACGATATGAAAATAATTGAGTGGATTATGAGAGCTTTTATACTGAAACTTTTGGAAAATTTCTAATACGTTGTGGGGAACAGAGTCTTGATGGGTTACAATTATTTTCCATCTAGCAAGTTAACGTGAAATGGTGTGGCAAATACGTGTATCTACCAGTAAGGCAAGCCTCAATTGTGAAATTGGATTGTCATACCAGTGCCTCTTTCACTGTTGCTTTTCTTTTTTGAGTCGGAGATAATTGTTTATTTCAAGGGGGAATATAATAGAAAAAAAAGGGGGGACTTTGTTTCCACGTTTTGTTGAGGCTAGATTCAATTGACAAGGTGAAACCCGTGGGAAGAATAGGGGGGAGGTTAGGTTCATTCTGGTTATGTACGAACAAGTACTGTTGTCTCATGTCAAAAGAAACAAATGTGGATGAATGAATTTCCTCAACTCCTAAATTTGTTATTTCCCCTGAAGAAGAATTCCAACTTTATTACTTTGTAGATGGAATTTACTTTAGATGAGATTGAATATTTTGCAATAGAATTTTGATGGATGACTTTACTAAAAATTTGACTCTTCCCCAAAGTGATTGGAAATATAATATTACTTCCCGATGACCGATGGCCGTTACGGTTCACTTAATTTACGCTGTTCAAAAGCAATTGAGCAAGTCAATTGATGATGCGGGTTGAAGTAGGTTTTAAACTGCCTTACGTCATTAGAGGTGTTATTTTTTTTTTTCCGCCTCATCCCTAAACTCCTTAACAAATAAGGAACACTTTTTACAAATGAAATTTTTCAAGAATAAGATTTCATATTTTATTTTTCACCTTCAATCAATTTCACCTGAGGTTGCATAAGAGAATATGGCTTATATTCATAATTCTCTTACAAGCCATATCCACAATGGTGGCTATTATTTTTGAACCCACCTCTTTGGATCAATGAATAATTTAAGTTGTACCCTTCGCAAGTCATCAGGAGTGGCAACTTTCCACTTTAAAAAAGCCCAGAGAAAGAGTGATAGGATGAAAAAAGTAACTATGGTTCCAATTCATTTCCATTGTCATATTTTTCAGATCCATCTCAAAAGAGAGTCGTAAATGAATATTATTTTATATCGGCGGGTAATCATTATATTAACTATATGCATCCATTCTAACGATTTCTATCAGCAGTACGTGGTTTTGCTCTAATAATATTATCAACTCTTAATAATACCTCAGCAGCTTCAGCAGCTGAAGAAACAACTGCTCTCTTTAATTTATATGATTCAACTATACCTAATTCTCTCATATCAGCAATGATTCCATTATTCAAATCTAACCCAGAAGTTGAAATACCATTGTAAATGGCCGATCTTAATTTAGTAACTAATTCACTTGAATCAAACCCAGCATTATCTGCTAATATAGTAGGCAATTGTCTTAATGCTCTAGAGAATGCTTCGACTGCCAATGCCTTCTTACCGGTTTCATTAGCCGCAGCTTGATCAACAGCCTTTGCCATCAACATTTCAGCACATCCACCACCTAAGAGAGTCTTAGTTTCTTTAGTAGTTTGTGATAATACGGACAAGGCATCATGTAAAGATCTTTCGGCCTCGTCGAGGACTTGCTCGGTGGCTCCTCTTAAGACAATAGTACATGCTTCTCCAGCAGCAACACCGGAAAATTTAAGGAATGAATCTTCACCGATTAAGATTTCTTCAATAGTGTCACAATAACCTAATTTAACATTCTCTGGATTGTCAAATGTTGATACTACTTCACCACCGGTAACTAATGCTAATCTTTCAATTCCATCGAAGTCAGCATGCTCGATTGAATTTATTTTTGCGTCAGTGAATAACAGTTCTGGGTAATCATAGATTAATTGTCGGTTAATAAATACATTGGCATCAAACTGTTTAATTTTCTCAATTTTATTTTTCATCTTAACTTTTTCAGCCTTTTCTAATTCTGCTAATTTTGAAGTAGAATCAACTTTGAATTTGGCCCCGAAGATCTTGACTTTATCTGTGTCCATGGAGGTGTTGGCAATTAAGATTTTAGCATTGGTGATCTTTCTTGGTTGACCAATACCAAATTTCTTTTGTAATACGAATCCTTCGTCTAAATATGAATCAGATAATTTACCACCAACTTTCTTAATGATTTGGATATTATTCAAATTAGTTGAACCTTTCAATCTTAAAATGGCGTCTACTGACAAATTGGAGAATAATTCCTTATCCTGTGATAAAATCTTTGAAGACAAAGTAGTTCTAGCAATATTAGTCAAATCACCTCTGAATTTTTCTAAATTCTTCCCGTTATCAACTGCATTTCTATCCAACGCATCCACACTTACTTTAAGTCCGATTCTGAAACCTTCAATAATAGTTTGTGGATGAATTTTTCTATCAATTAATTTTTCAGCTTCTCTCAATAATTCCGCAGTCAACACAGTGACAGAAGTAGTCCCATCTCCAACTTCATCATCTTGAACCTTCGAAATATTGACCAAGACTTTTGCGGCTGGGTTGTCGAATGGGATAGATTTCAAAATTGTTGCTCCATCATTAGTAACAAGTGATGAATCAGGATTGGAGGCACTCTGCAAGAGTTTATCCATACCTTTTGGACCTAATGTTGATTTCACAAGATCTCCTACCGCAATGGCACCAACAAAAGCAGACATACGGGCATTTTCTGCCCTTTCTTCAGTTGCCTGTTCGTTGAAAATTTGAACTGACATCGATGATTTGTTCTTAATATGTTGATACCTTTGAATTGATGAAGGTTTGTTCAAGATTATAGAATTTTTTTTTTCAATTTGGCAGACTTCTCTGGTCGTGTGCATTGGCGAATTTATATTCATGATTGAGTACTTTAATGAAAATGGCTGCCCGTGTATAGTTCTACACCATATGAATTGCGCTGGGTTGTTCTTCAACTGCTTGATATGGTAGCTGGCCAGGCTATATGATGTAATAGTGGTTTACCTTCTGATTTGATGATATAGATTTTATGCTTTTAAACAATCATTGACGCGTCATACATGCCAAACATAAACTTTGAGGATGAAAAGGCTATGATAGCTGTTATTTGAAAGCATAGCTAGTAAATTAGCATGTTTATCCTGTCAGGCCACTGACAATGACCATTGAAATGTTTCATTCCTATTTAGTTTAAATTTGTACACGTGAATTACGCGTGATAAGTTTGTGCGGCTCAATTTATAAATTTTGAGACAGACTTCTAACAAAGTTGGGTATCTAGAAACACTAATAAAATGGAGTCCCGGAAGCCTCTGTTCTAATTTTGAGATTTCTAGGTATTATAGGTCTCAAGAAATGTCTAAATATGTTATTGTAATTGTCTCTTTATTTGATAGAAAATTTGGTAAAATATTTGGAAAATACTAATATTTTTGCAACCACCACCAATTCAACTAGATCACATTAGACATATGCAACGTTAAAACACTTAAAATCAAGCAAACTGCCTAGAAAACATTCTACTGTTCATTGTATAAGTTATATCTATTTTCATAATGGTAATATATTCAAAGATTTGAAATTCTCTTCTTATAAATAATCTTCCAAAGTGAGCAGAGGGATTCCTATCTTTCATCATTGACAAAGACCATATCCCTTCACAGTTTCTGTCAACGTATGTAAATTCTCATAAACTAGGGTTCTACATTCACTGTCGAACGGCTTGGGACTACATAGACCTGATTGATTGAAACTAATAGATAAATGGGTATACTTAAAAGGAAGATACACGTTAAGATTGAAGTTATATGGTATAAAGAAACCTTCTACAGGCATTCATATCTCCCGAACGTATTCAGTGCACAATAGAGAAAAGAACAAAGTTATATGGGGTCTACAATACTTGTAATCGCTAACATGTGTATTATTTTAAAACACTATTACATTATTTATCGTTTAAGTAAAAGCGAAGAAAACAGCGAATTCTGCATTGACGCTTCTAATATACTTGAATCCAACCATGACTAATTTGATCTTGCCGTTAATTCAATTGATAAAATGAATGACAATAAAGTGTAAAATCAAACTCGCAAATATGAAATCACCAAAAGATCTTTCAGGACTAATATGTTCAAATGTTCTCTCTTTGTTTTCCTCCTCGCCTTCTTTTACATCTTCACTGCTCTTGTCATTGATTTGTAATCTTAAACTAACAAGCAATACGAATTGTCCAACGCACATAATAAACCCACCTAAGAATGCATTGAATGGGAAATTTCCAACCAACAAAACATACGCAAATTGCAAAACACCCAATACAACCAAGAAAGTTAAGAATATGTCAATTAATCTAAGACGGGGAGTGAGTGTATTTTGATAATCTGTTATGGTTGTCTTTATGGCTGATGATAACTCATTTAACGTTGTTGCGATTTGTCCTTTAGGAGCATGATGTTCACCCCCTGAAGCAGTTGAACTTGCAACAGCCTTTTTTATTGTCTTTTCTTGTTTCGACATTCTGATTAACGTTACTCAATTGATGTGATACCAGAGGTTTGATAACTAAGCTGGCTATGTTTGAATGAACTCAGATAACACGTCGATGGATTTTTGATTTTCCCTAATTCAATTTATTTCCCAAAAAAAAAAAATAAAAAATACAAGTTTCAAAATTTTTCATAGCTGACCGACAATCAAGCTCCTAGAAAACAACCAAATAGAACACACATTCCTCGATCTAATGGAAGAAGGATCAACATTAACATCTACAACTGAGTCCTCTCAATTACAAGCGCAACAGCCAAATGTGCGTAAGATCACCCAACCGCCTTCACTCCGAATAATCCCACCCCTTAATTTTTGTCCAGTTGAGAAGCAGTTATATCGATCAGGCCAACCTTCTATAATAAACCAATCATTTTTGAATCAATTGAACCTTAAAACTATAATATGGCTAGCCAGTGAAGAACCGTCTGACGAATTTCTCGAATATTGTCTTTCGAAACAGATAAATATAGAGTTTGTGAGTATGATTGACGATGATAAGCATTTGAATCCATGGGATTCATTGAATGAACCAACAATCAAACGTGCATTGGAATTGATTGTTAATAAAGAAAACATGCCAGTACTAGTATGTTGTGGTATGGGAAGACATAGAACCGGGACGGTTATCGGATGTCTTCGGAGATTGCAAGGATGGAATTTGGCGAGTGTTTCTGAAGAGTATAGAAGGTTCACCGGAGCTAGAGGGGGGAGAATCTTGGTGGAATTGTTAATTGAAGGGTTTGATATATCTTCAGTGGATATTGATATGGATAAAGCACCAGAGTGGTTGAAATAAGTCAGCCACTACTACCCATCGCTTTTGTAAGTGTCGCCAAAGAAGAAGAGCATTTTGGCATATCATTTACCTCACTGGAAGAGTTCACATTAACCTCTCAAAATAAGGTAGAAACATAAACCTACAAAGATACACTATGCTTGATTTTCATTACTAAGTTCAACTTGCAAAGGTTCCATTGGTCTGACATTTTTTGTATCAACTCAATACAGCATATTAGTATGAAGAATCGGCTCCTGAAAACTTCATTTAACATAGTAGATTAACTGAAAGATAGGATGAATATATCAGTAAGTTTATAGACTTTCACATGACCATCATCATGACTACTTCGAATGAAGAGATCATTCGAGGAATACACACCGAGACACACCAAATTGGGTCTGATTTACATTTATAACATTTAGTAGATCTCACGTAAGTATTCTAGCAACATTTGATCAGTATCAACGAATATTCTTTAGTGAAGGTGGTGGAACTGGCAGGATTACCCAGGCCAGCTACGTAAATACCAGAACACAAGCGTAAATTATAGACCAAATCATTTCCTGTTTTTTTTTTCAGACTAAATTTGTGCTCTTACACACGACCACCAAAATTTTTCACTTTCTCTTCATACAAAAGAAAATTTTTTTTCAATTCTGATTGTTCCCATCTTCTTACCTTTTCTTCTTTAGTTGTTAATAACATTAAAGTACAAAGATGTCTCACAGAAAATACGAAGCTCCACGTCACGGTTCCTTAGGTTTCTTACCAAGAAAGAGAGCCTCTAACCAAAGAGGAAGAGTTAAGGCTTTCCCAAAGGATGTTAAGTCCAAGCCAGTTGCTTTAACCGCTTTCTTAGGTTACAAGGCTGGTATGACCACCATTGTCAGAGACTTAGACCGTCCAGGTTCCAAGATGCACAAGAGAGAAGTTGTTGAAGCTGCTACCGTTGTTGACACTCCACCAATGGTTGTTGTTGGTGTTGTCGGTTACGTTGAAACTCCAAGAGGTTTAAGATCTTTAACTACCGTTTGGGCTGAACACTTATCCGAAGAAGTTAGAAGAAGATTCTACAAGAACTGGTACAAGTCTAAGAAGAAGGCTTTCACCAAATACTCCGGTAAGTACTCCGCTGATGCTAAGCAAATTGAAACTGAATTAGCTAGAATCAAGAAGTACGCTTCCGTTGTTAGAGTCTTAGCTCACACTCAAATCAAGAAGACCCCATTATCCCAAAAGAAGGCTCACTTAGCTGAAATCCAAATTAACGGTGGTTCTACTTCTGACAAGGTTGACTGGGCTAGAGAACACTTTGAAAAGGAAGTTTCCGTTGACGCTGTTTTCGAACAAAACGAAATGATTGATGTCATTGCTGTTACCAAGGGTCACGGTTTCGAAGGTGTTACCCACAGATGGGGTACCAAGAAGTTACCAAGAAAGACCCACAGAGGTTTAAGAAAGGTTGCTTGTATTGGTGCTTGGCATCCAGCTAACGTTAACTGGACCGTTGCTAGAGCTGGTCAAAACGGTTACCACCACAGAACCTCTATTAACCACAAGGTTTACAGAGTTGGTTCCGGTGCTGACGAATCTAACGGTGCTACCGAATTCGACAGAACCAAGAAGACCATTAACCCAATGGGTGGTTTCGTTAGATACGGTAACGTTAAGAACGATTTCGTCTTATTAAAGGGTTCTATCCCAGGTATCAAGAAGAGAGTTGTTACTTTAAGAAAGTCCTTATACGTTGACACTTCTAGAAGAGCTTTAGAACAAGTTAACTTGAAATGGATCGATACTGCTTCTAGATTCGGTAAGGGTAGATTCCAAACCCCAGCTGAAAAGCACGCTTTCTTAGGTACTTTAAAGAAGGACTTAGAAAACTAAATTTGATCTAATCGATTTGGTTTGTTAAGTACTTTAAAGTTTTAAAGAAGCTTTTGAATTGGAAATTCACTGTTTTCTGTGTACTCTTTATATAATTATATATTTGAATTTACGGATTTCCTTTTTGAATTAGATTAAGTCTTATGCGATAGTTTAATAATGTTGTTCCTAAGGCGTAGTAACATCTTTTGGCTTTATCTCATTTCGATCTAGTTGAAAAGTGATTTTGGGTACGTCAAAATGATCACGTGAAGAAAGTAGTTCATTGATATCATGAGAATTCCGAGACTTTTACCTTAAAGAACCCAGGGGCTCTTCAATACACAGTCTCATAAACCTTTTAGATACGTTTAAACGAGATCTCCGAGGTTGTGTTATTCTTAAAAAACTTGGTAGGTACAGTGGATCCTCATCTAAGCTCTTTCGAGAAGACGAAAAAAAAATCTATCTCATCTCACTAAATTTTCAGTAATATAAATCCAAGGTTAAGTACCATTGTAATCATAGAAGTATAGATCATGTCTTCGAGTAGACAGGCAATCCCACAAGTAAGGAATCCCACATTACCTTCTCAGACAACACCAGAACAAAGATATTGGAGAAGTTATGCTAACCCACAACTCATCAAAGAAAATCATCCTATAAACCACATAGATTTCAATCCTTCAACTCCAAATGATTTCGCCATCACATCATCCACTAGAATCCAAATATTTTCATCCAAGACTAGACAAGTGATTAAAACATTTTCCAGATTTAAGGATGTCGTATATTCTGGGAATTACAGATATGATGGGAAGTTATTAGTTGCTGCTGATGCAACTGGATTAGTATCGATATATGATAGTTATCAACCAAGAAATCTACTTGTTAGCTTACATCCAAGTTCCCATCCTACCCATGTTGCCAAATTCCATCCAACGATTGGGAATCAATTAATTACCGGTTCAGATGATAGAGTTTTGAGACTTTATGATATATCCCAAACGACCAAGGGCCCAATTATCGAAATCGATGGATCTAGACATGGCGATTATATAAGAAGTGCAAATTTCATTCCTGGAAATCCTAATTTAGTAGCTACTGGTTGTTATGATGGGATTGTTAGAGTTTTCGATGTGAGAAATTCTCAATTAGTGAGCGAATTCAATCAACATAACCCAATAGAAGATGTGATTGCATTGTCCCCAACTACGTTAGTCAGTGCTGGTGGACCACAGGTCAGAATCTGGGATTTAGCTCGCGGATCTCAAGTTCATGAGTTGAACAATTTTACAAAGACTGCCACTTGTTTGCATAATACTGGTGATAGAGGATTATTAGTTGGGTCCTTAGATGGACATGTGAAAATCTTCGATTACACATCTACCAATTGGAATGTGCAGTTTGGTTGGAAGTTTGGAAGTGGAGGTGTGTTGGCATGTGCAGTTTCGCCAGCAAGTAATGATCATAAGCATTTCGTTGCTGGGTTGACTTCAGGTTTGATTTCAATCAGGACAAAGAAGACAGAACCAAAAGTGAAACAAGGTGTTAAACAGGAGAAATCAAATGCATATGCAAGAATGATGAGAGGTAGGGATTACGCTGGTGAAGAAGAACATCGTGTTATTCAATCAAGCACCCCACAGACTAAGAAATTAAAACAATTTGAAAAGCATCTTAATGCATTTAGATGGGCTGAAGCTTTAGATAGTGCGTTTGCTCCTGGATTGCCTAAAGAGCAAACAGTCACCATCTTAAATGAATTAAAGAAGAGAGGTAAAGTAAGGATCTCATTATATGGTAGAGATGAAATTTCATTGTTACCAATTTTGCAATGGTTCACCAAGAATTTGGAAGATGTGAGATCTTTCAACTTACTTTGTGACTATATTGGTATCATATTGGAAATGTACGGGTCAATGATAGATAAGAGTGTTGTTTTAGAAGAATGCTTCTCCAATTTACTCAAGAAAATCAACGCCGAGATCAAAAAATGCAAAGAAGCTAATGAAATTAGTGGTATGTTAGAGCTATTAACTGTGTAGTAGTGTATTTAAAAATAAAACTCATTGAAAATAACTATTGTATTACCATCTCCGTCTTCGCTTCCGTTTTTTAAGGTCTTTCAGTTTTGTATCCTTTTCTTCGACTATACTCCTGCATTGGTCGGAGCAAAACCATTTTATCTTTCCTGTTGAATATTTCAATGCCTCAACTCTATTTAGGAGGCCAACACATTTATAGTGAAACCATTCTCCATTTGGACACGAGTCTTCATTATCGCAGGCTATCATATCACCAAACGAACCTTGCTTACAGAAACAATAAGTATTTTTGTCCTCTACTTCGACTGCTGGTTTAAGCTCTGGTTCTACTTCAATAGAACTGCTCTGTTTAGTGATCTTAACATTTGTCGCACTTAACTTAAGTGCGGTCCTAGGTGGTTTCTCTATTTTAGTAACATTGGCGGCCACCCGTTTTTTCAGTATACTTTGCTTAACTGGTTTTATTTTCAAAGTAAATGCAGATTGTTTGCGAGAGACATTCAATGGTTTGGGAATCTTCAACACTAATTTCAATCCAGTTTTTTTGTTTTGTTGGTCTTGTTGTTTCTTATAATCCTGTTCTTCCAATGCTTCTCGTTGAGAAGCAAGCTGATGTTCTCCATAATGTTTTTTTAATTGTTTTCTTAACTTGTCATTCCTTGCAGAATTATCATTTAGGAAATTTGACTGAGATTGATGTATTTTTTGTAGTTGATTTAATTCATCTATGAGATTAAGTTTATGGGTTATTAGTTGATTGTCGATAGCTCTGGATTCTTCTATAGTTTCGCCTGATAATTTTCGTATGAGTTGCTTCAAATATATAATTTTATCTATTTGCCCCTGATCGATCTCACGGCACTTGGAATATTGAGACAACACGTCGTTAAGCTCTTGTTTTGCCTTATCTATTTTGATGTTGCATGATTGTATCAACCATAAGGATCGTACAATATCACAGGGAAGATGATCGACAGTCGAAATAAATGTGTTGGTAAGCTTATGAGATGGATACTCTGACTCTTCTTCCACGTCCATTTTGTTATTTTATGATCCAGTCACCTCCTTGTATGAGAGATCATTCAGTTTAAATTTTTGATTGAAAAACTTTTGTTTTGTTTTGGTTCGGAGTCATAGTGGAAAAAAGAAAATCCCAGTAAATGAAAATCCCTTAGGCTAGAAACACTTTTCTTTACCGTTCATATAGAGTATGAAGAATGAGATCAAAATAGATGCAATCTTAGTCTTGAATAGGGGGGTCTCAAATTCATTTCCTCCTTTGTTCCGAAATTAAAAAATTGTATTTTAGCGCAAATACTTTGGTGAGAGATGCAACATCGTCTATGAGATGCAACATGGTTGAAGAGCGATGTCAAAGTAACAAAAGAAACTCGAAAGTATTTAGATACCCAGCACTTTCACAAGATAAATTATTATTATTATCTTCTTGGTGTCAAAAACTTAACCTACACCGTTCCACATGGTAGACTTCTAGGCCAATCAGAATTTCGAATTACTAAAACGCCTGTAACTCCGAAAAGCTAAATGTAATTTTTTTATCTTCACTTGCATATAGAGAAACATACATTTTTATATGTAATTATTTCTTTTTGCATGGTTTCGTAGATCACCACTACCAGCGAGACAAATAAGATAAATGACACACTTATAATAATAACAAAGCAATAGCCGGAACCACCTCTAAATATATTTTTTCATGGCATTAAAGGAGAAATTATATTGTTCACGGTGCAGTTACTAAAAATAATCTAGAACAACAAGGTACAACCAGTTCACAACCTTTAGTTAATTTCAAATCGATACAATTAACCCAAAAGAAAAGGGGAACTTTAAATTGTTTAAGATGAGACATTCATCTACTATAAGCTTTATAGAAGTAAGGGATAATCAGTTAAGATCATCAAGATTCCAGGGCATCGTATGACTTTTTTTTTTTTTGGTACCTAAGCATGCACTTTATTTTTTCCTTTTTCTATTATTTTTTTTTTTCTTGCTCGTATATGTATTTTAATATTTCAAACAATGTTCCTAAAGTAGATGTCTCTGACAGGATATACCCATACTAAGTTGACATTTCAAGAGGCTTTGTAAACCCTTTGTGTTTTGACAATGCAAGCGGCTTTTACCCGACAATGTGACCCTATGATGACAGTTTGAAGTACCACATGAACAAACATTTCACGATCTTAGGTTCTTGACAATATCATCAAACCCCTAGAGAATAGTAGTTAATACTTTAAATAGACAATTGGGTGAAAATACAATATTCCACCTATATATAGAAGAGCCAATAACATTCCAGAACCTAAACTCGGTTTAATGTCACGTACAAACCAACTGATGATAATTCCTTTTTTAAAGAATCTGATCATCCAAGCAATTATTTTCAAAAAAAAAAAAAATAATAATAAGAATAATCAGACTTT
>LQHL01001746.1:19740-37028 GCA_001655755.1 Hemisphaericaspora haegerdaliae
CAGACTTTTCTTGGTATCATCTCCATATTGAGACCATCCCTTCTTGAAATATATGTACAGGTCTTCTTTCCATTGGTCATCCCAGAAAAAGTCAAATATGTATATGTATTCCGTTTATTGAAAAATTTTGATATATAAACTCTTCGAATGTAACTTTTCTTTAATGTTCAAAAGAAGGTTTTTTTGAAGGGAACTAACCAACATACAAAAAATTCCGAGAATAAGTTAAAACGTTTTTGAAAGATGGTAGATATATTTCCTAGAGAAGATACCTGCCTACAAGGAAATCACTTTAATGGTGAACACTTAGCTGCCAGAATCTCTGCGGTTCCGGTATTATTTTTTTTATCAACTTTGGGAGCATTTTTTCCCTTGGTTGCTCTATATTCAAATAAATTCAGATTACCAGGATGGATTTTCTTCATTACCAGGTATTTTGGTAGTGGGGTCATTGTTGCAACTGGGTTCATCCATCTTTTGGCAGAATCCCTGGCGGCTTTAACTAATCCTTGTTTGGGTCCTTTATTTGAATATCCATGGGCTGAGGGAATTGCATTAATGGGGCTTTTCTTCTTCTTCTTCTTTGACATTATTGCCAACAAGAGGATCCATGAAAACGCTGTTAAAAAGGCCGAGAGTGAAATGATTTTACAAGAAAGGGCTCCATCTGAATCTGATGACAAGGGGTCTCTGGACATAAATATGGAAAATCCAGAGGTTAAAAGTCAAAGTTACAGTGTACGAGATTTCGAGAATATTTATCAACAAATTTTAAATTGTATTGTTTTAGAATGTGGTATTGTTCTTCATTCTATCTTTGTCGGGTTGTCTTTAGCTATTGCGGGCGACGAGTTTGTTACTTTATATGTTGCAATTGGCTTCCATCAATTCTTCGAAGGTTTAGGATTAGGTACAAGATTTGCAACTACCCCATGGCCAAAGGGTAAAAAGTATGTTCCCTGGGTAATGGCTATGGCTTATAGTTTAACTACTCCATCAGCTGTTGGTATTGGTCTTGCTGTTCGTAAGACTTATCCTGTAGGTTCCAGAACTGCATTGATTACAACTGGTGCTTTTGATGCCGTCTGTGCAGGGGTCCTTATTTACAATGGTATTGCCGAACTTATGGCATATGACTTTATGTATTCAAGGGAGTTTAACGGTAAGAAGACAAGTACGATGTTGTGGGCATATCTTTGTCTATGTTTAGGTGCATTCTGTATGGCATTCATTGGTAAATGGGCCTAATCAATCAAAACGTCAAACAGAAAATGTTGCAAACTTTTTTTCAAAGTTGCAAAACATAAATTTATGTGCTAAATGAAAATGATTGTTTTTCGGGTTCCAAAACATTAACCTTTTTATAGAGTATAGAAAACTTTTTAATAAAACTATTTTTAAGGCATCAAATCTTCTAGTAAATTCGTCATGTTTTCTATATACAAGATATACGTATCTACAGGGTATGCGTATCTACCAGTTAATGCTCTGTATGGAGGTTCTATATGGCCTGGATGAGTGAACCTATACATATTCAAAGACAACTTCATGTTCATTGTAATCCATCTTTCTTAACTTTAACCTTTCTCTTGGAAGGATTAAATCTTCCTTTATGACACCCAGTGCTACATCATTTAACAAACTTTCTGAAATTGTGATATGCACAATCATACGAGGTAATCCGTCTATAATACCTCGAATATATGTAAGAGCGGCTTTTGGACGATGAAGTAACTTCACATCACATTTCAAGAAGTCATAGTTGATGCCATTTTCTGATTTCTTCAACCTGTTCTGAAGCGCTATATTTAACCAGAATGATGATGATGAGGTGTTAGCATGTTTTGTCAAATATTGTCTGAGATTCAAATGATAAGCTATGTTATCAAGACCCTCATCAGGAATTGATAGTTCAGATCTTTGAAGTACAAAGTCGTGAAATTTCCATTGATTTACAAGATCAATGTATCTTCTCAAAGGTGAGGAAACATTGGTATATAAATCTAGACCGGTAAGAAAATGTTTCTGACCTTCCGTGGAAATTTTTCCTGGCGATATCACTTTGAAAAATGAAAGGACTTCGGAAAAAGTAATACCACGGGCTTTGGCTTCTTCCCTCAATTTTTTAAATTCATCTGACATTTCCTCGCCTCTTGGAGTTCCTAACACTTTATAAAGAATCTTAATATCATTTTCTGATGCAATCATAGCAGCTAGATAATTTGCCATAAGCATACATTCAGTAACCAAAAACGTCGAATCACCAGCCACGGGACTTTTTAATTGAATTTTCTCTTTCAGGTTTTCAGCAACCATCTCAAACCCAGAATCAATCTTGAAGAATTCAGTTTCTGGTGATTTTTCATCATTCATTTTAATTCTTACCTCATATTGGGTGTTAGCAAACACCAACGCATTTTTGGAAATTCTTCTTTGACAAAGAATATCGGATAAATGAAACAACCTATATAAATTAATAAAATCTTGATCTTGACATGATTTTGATTTAAATTGTTCTATATTGCTTTTATCGTGTAATATTTCATCTGTCTTAATATATGTGAAACCTTGAGGGAAATTCTTTAATTTAGTAAATATAATTTTCTTACTCAGAAGGACATGTTCATCAACTAATTTCAAATGATGGGGATCGGAAACATAGCTTGGGTCTTCGAGTTTCTTGGTAATATATTGATCAAGAAGTTCTTTAGGTAAACTATACTGAATTGTAAAAGCTCTAGTCTCCTGGCCATTTTTACCCAAACCAGCAATGTCGGAAATAACTTTAGGAAACATAGCAATAGCCTTTTCTGGCAAGTAAACAGTATTGGCACGATCAAATCCAATCATATTAAGGACCGAATTTGGCTTAATGTACGAGGCTGGTTCTGCAATATGAACAGAAATGAAATATTTTCCATCTTCTTCATGTATGGAGATACCATCATCAATTTCATGAGCATCGGCACTATCTATACAATATACTGGGATATCAGTTAAGTCCTTTCTATGCTCTTCCATTGGATCTGATTCATAGAAGTCCATGCCGTAAGTGATTCCAGCTTCAGGTTTATCTGGTGATTCCAAATCCAACAATGGTTGATTATCTAGTTCATCCAAGTTTTCTTCCAATATCGCATCATTTTCCTCGTATTGCTCATTAAGGTAATTATAATATTTTTGAGTTAAATCAGTGGAATAGGACACATTTTCATCTGGTAGTACTGCTTCTTTATTCCATAGTATAGGGTTGATGGTCGAATTACTTTCCATAATAGACGTTAATAGGTCATATACTCTTCCTCTTGAATAGTCAGTTGCATAATACGACCTTGGTTGCTTTAGACCAGCATCAGAATCCAAACTTTCTATTTTTCTTAAAATTGAAACTACTGCAGCAGATACAGAGATATCAGAATTGTACAATCCACTGACAAAATCTTTCAATAACGAAATGATATCATCATAATAAAGAGGCTTTGTATGATCATGTTTTCCCTCAATGCGGCTTATACAATATTTGGCAAATTCAGTTAAACCTTTTTCAGTCTTGAGATGGGCAATTACTTTTTCAATTCTGTCGGCTTGAGGAATTGGTAATATTGTAACACTCAGTTGTGGATACCCCACTCGTGCTTCATGTAAACACCAAAACCTTGTTTGTTTTGTTATCACAAAAACGGCTGCTAAATAGGTAGAAGCTGAAAACTCCATTTCATTAAAGTTTGTAACCAACAATGGAGATCTACCAAGGCCCGAGCTGCTTGTGGTAAAATTGTCCAGTTCTTGATTTGATGTATTTTCCATACGATATAATAATTCAAAAATTGAAATGGTTCTTGGAACTGCCAAGTTTCCGAATTCGTCATATTGAAGTTTTCTATGAAGTCTTTCTAACTTTGCATTAATTTCTTTTGTTTTTTGAAAGGCTTCAAGGGAAATGTCCCGTAATGGTAGAGCATAGATATCTCTTACACTTGATGGAACAACAAAAGTCTGAACATTTGAATTGACCAATAGTTGTGATGCTGCTTGGAAGATCAAAAAGTCATTAGGATCAATACCTAAACCTTCAGAATCATCCAGAATAGCACCTTTTGAATCTTCAACATTCTTGGTTTTTGGGCCTTGTAATTCCGCGGGTAGTGATTCAGCTGATCTGGAAAAGTCAGCATCAACCATACCAATAGGAGCGATACCTAAATGTTTCTTTTCTAATTGAACGAATGTTTCTAAATACTTTGAATATTCAGGTGGAATAACTTGAGGAATTCTGGAATGTACAGAAAAACTATTGGTATAAAGAATTTCACCTTTCTCACCTATGAATACATAAATTGAACTTTTCAAAGACTTGGGAACTCCGACTACTATGTATAGCCGTAAGGATTCTTGATCCAAGACAACAACATCTCCCACAGCAATAGGCTCATCTCTTAACTTTGCCTTCATACGAGCCTCACTTAAATTCTTGGAAACCGTTTGTCTAAATGAGTTCAATTCATCCTTATCAAACATTTCCAACCAAGTTCGAGAAGGTTCGTTGTATCGTTTATTGGTTCTCATTCTAGATTCATTTGTAGAATTGTCAACTAGTGTTGTGTTCGGTAAAGTAGCATCAATCATTCCCAAAGCGTGTTCGTCAAATCCCAAGGCAGGTTTTGTTTCAACAACCTTTCTAATATGTTGCACTGCCAATAAAAGTTTTGCTGTTTTCTTAGGGGATCGTTCTTGATCTGGTGGCAGGATCTGTTTCTTTTTATCACCATTCCATTTTTTTTTGTACTGATTAGTAGGTTTTCTATTATTATCCTTTTGATTTCTTCTTGTGTCTTGAGATCTATCTTGAAATTGAGATCTCGAAATATTACGATTAAATGCTAGTATTTGTGCATAAATACGACTATGGCTAGAAGTCCTAGTCCTTATCATATTAGAACCTTTCCTTTTCCTTTTCCTGTGGGGTTTCTATCAAAAGAAGTAGAACAAGAAGAAGATGCCCAACCAGTTCTGTTCGTGTTCCTGTAGCTCATCATCATCTTCTCATTAAGAGCGAAAAAAAAAGAATGTAAGGATGTAATCAAATACATCCAATCTGCAATACTTAAACTCATTTTGTATGGAGATTTACGCGTTTTGGTGAGATCAACAAAAAAAAAACATGCAAAAAATAAACATGTAACTGATCCATAGATAGATAGATTGAAATCAACAAAGGAGTGAACAACAAGAACACATATTGTTGTTGTACTCTCTGTCAACTCGTCTATAATATCTAATGAAAGTAGAGGAACTTATAATTGATGGTTTCAAATCGTATGCTACGCGTACTGTGATTTCAGGATGGGATACTCAATTCAATGCCATAACTGGTTTAAATGGTTCTGGTAAATCGAACATTTTGGATGCCATTTGTTTTGTGCTTGGTATTGCTTCGATGTCAACTGTTAGAGCTTCAAATTTACAAGATTTGATCTATAAGAGAGGTCAGGCTGGTGTTACTAAGGCCAGTGTGACAATTGTTTTCAATAATAATGAAATATCCAAGAGTCCTATTGGGTTTGAAAATTGTTCAACCATTAGTGTAACTAGACAAATTATCTTAGGTGGAAGTTCTAAATATTTAATTAATGGGCATAAAGCACAACAGCAGACTGTATTGAACTTATTCCAATCAGTACAGTTAAATATCAATAATCCTAATTTTTTAATTATGCAAGGGAAAATTACTAAAGTTTTAAATATGAAGCCTCAAGAAATATTATCACTTATAGAGGAAGCAGCTGGTACGAGAACGTTTGAAGATAGAAAAGATAAGGCCCAAAAGACTATGGCTAAAAAGGAAGCTAAATTAATAGAAATACGAGATTTATTGAAAGAAGAAATCGACCCAAAATTAGAGAAATTAAGAAACGAAAAGAGAAACTTCCTTGAATTCCAACAAGCTCAAATTGATTTAGAAAAATTGTCAAGAATAATAGCTGCATATGATTATACTACCTTGTCTAAGAATTATACTGAACATAGTAGTTTCTTTACTCGTCATGAAACTGAAATAAATAAACTTCATGATGAGATTGAGAAATTTAATGTAGAAATTCAGAACTTAAATGATGATTTGAACCAGATTAAGGCCAAAAAGGAATCTGAACTTTTGAATGATGGAAGGTTAAAAGAATTGGAACAAACAGAGAATCAACTTTCAAATGAAATAGCCAGATTGAATACTGCAAGAGATATTGTTTTGGAAAATCTAAAGGAAGAAAATAAGAAATTTGGTAAATTGGAAATACAATTACAAGAATTAGAAAGTTCATTGAAAAACAATGAAGATATCTATTCAAATCAAGAAGCAGAATTCAACCAGTCAAACAATGAATTGACCAAAATGAAAGAAGAATTGAACAAGAAAGAGGAATTACTTTCCAGTTTGTCTACTGGTATTTCGTCAAAAGGTAATGTTAGTACTGGGTATACATCCCAATTAAATGAAGTCAAAGAAAAATTGAACTCTTCTGAGAATTTTATTAAAACTTCCAAATTAAAAATAGATCATTTACATAAGCAGATAAGTACAGATAAACTCAAACTAGTAAAAGCCAAGGAAGAAAATGACACTATACTTTCTGGAATTCAAGATTATAAGCTTTCAATTGCCGATAAACAAAATGAACTTGATAATAAATTGGGATTTGATCCGGCCACAATTAACGTATTACGCAATCAAGAATCTGATTTACTTTCTAATCGAAATAAATTGAACTATGAATTGAATCATATGAAGCGAGAAATTGGAAATATTGATTTTCAATATAGTCGTCCATCAGCTAATTTTAATGACAATTTAGTTCGAGGAATAGTTGCACAATTATTTACATTACAAGAAAATTCAAATGAGAAAGCCACTGCTTTGCAAGTTTGTGCTGGGGGGAGAATATACAATGTTGTAGTTGATACCAGTGACGTTGCTTCACAATTATTAGAAAGAGGACAATTGAGAAGAAGAGTAACGATAATTCCTTTAGATAAGATCCATTCTCGTTCAGTTGATGGCAATGTGATTGAATATGCCAAACAGTTAGCTCCTGGAAAAGTTGATCTTGCCCTTAATTTGATTGAATTTGAAAATGATTTATACAAAGCAATGGAATATATTTTTGGTTCTACCTTTATTTGTAATGATCCAGATACTGCCAAGGCTGTTACTTTTGATCCTAAGATTAAAACGCGTTCTATTACTTTGGATGGAGATATATATGAACCTGAAGGAAACTTATCTGGTGGTTCACGTAAAAATGACACAACTATTTTACTTAAGCTTCAACAATATAATAAAGTAGCTTCAAAATTGAAGGGGATTGAGCTTGAATTGCATGATGTCCGTGGAAAATTGTCCAAGATGCAAACAATGATCAATTCAACAAAAGTATTACAAAATGAAATCAATTTGAAGCGTCATGAATTGTCGTTACTAGAGAAGAAATTGGCTAATAATCCATCTTCATTGATCTTGAAACAGAATGAACTGAATGAAGCGGAGATTGAAGAATTGACCAAGCAAATTGAAATAAATGAACAAAATTGTTTGCAGCATAAGGAAGAAATCATCAAAATAGAGAAGGAAATACAAGAATTTAATAGTGATAAAGGTTCCAAGATCAAGGATTTGAAGAAGGATGTTAATAAATTAAAACAGGATGTCAATAAGAAACAAATCCAACTAGATGAACAAACTGATAAGTTCCAAGCTATCCAAATCGAAAGTGATCAACGAAAAGCCGAAATGATTAATATTCGAGATTCATTGACCAATTGCAAGTTGATGATTGAGGAATTAACATTGAAGAGTGAAAATCAATTACAAGAGCATGAACAATTAAGTGAAAAGTTGGTAATTCTGAAGGCGGAATTAGATGAACTTAGAGCCAATTTATTGGGTTTGGATGAAGAAATGAATGAAGTGGCAAATTTATTAAAATCAAAGAATGAAAGTATCAATGAACATAAATTAGAAATACAAAAATTAACTCATGAACTAGAGAAATCAAGTGGTATAGGTAAAAGTTTAAAGGCTCGTTTGGATGAACTTATTGCAGAAAACGAATGGGTTATGGATGAGCATGTTGTTGAAAGTATCATTCAACAGAATCCAAGTATTGATCTTGATGAAAGTAAGGAACAATTAGGTGTATTACATGAAAGGTGCCAAAGTATGAGAAGAAAAGTGAATACAAACATTATGAGTATGATTGATAATGTTGAAAAGAAAGAAGCATCTTTAAAAACTATGGTTAAGACAATTGAAAAGGATAAAAGTAAAATCGTTCATACCATTAAGAAGTTGGATGGATATAAACGTAATACATTGAATTCTACTTATCAAAAGGTGTCGACGGATTTTGGTCAGATCTTTTCCGATTTACTTCCTGGATCATTTGCTAAGTTGGTTCCAACCAACATGTTGGATGTTACTAAAGGTCTTGAAGTTAAAGTTAAACTAGGGGAAGTTTGGAAAGAAAGTTTGGTTGAACTATCTGGTGGTCAAAGATCTTTAATTGCACTTTCCTTAATCATGGCTTTGTTACAATTTAAACCAGCACCAATGTATATTTTGGATGAAGTGGATGCGGCATTAGATCTTTCACATACACAGAATATTGGTCATTTAATTAAGACGAGATTTAAGGGTTCCCAATTTATTGTGGTTTCTTTGAAAGAAGGTATGTTTACTAATGCAAATAGAGTTTTCAGAACCAGATTCCAAGACGGTACTTCGGTAGTCTCTGTTATGTAAGGGATTATATAGATTGTGTAGATACTACATCTAGGTCAATATGGGAATTTTACATTAATCTGTGACAAAAGATAGGTCATATTAAATACTTCTAATTTCAAATTGTTTTGGAGAACCCTGAAGGGTTTTCTACTGAATGTAATTATGAATGGTTGGTGAGTAAAAGCATCTAAGTAAGGTTCTGTACAAAAATAGACTGTACAACTCGTGGGTTTCATAGTCAAGTAGACCACAATAGTCTCTCGTGTATAAATCTAGTCAATAGAGTATGTAGAAATCTGTTGACCCTTTTAAAAGGGTTCACATTACCCTAATCTAAATGGTTAAAAAAATGATGTCACTCAGTTCATGTGATCACTCACACCCAAAAAAAAAAATGAAAAAAAAAGATAAGTTTTATCAATCGTGAAATTAGATGAAGGTGTTGCTTGAAGTTTATAGATAGAAGTTGCTTATAGAGAGGTATTTTGTGTTTTGAATTCAATTACTATCGTTACATATATCTTATTTTTAATTTGAATTATCTGCTTTGTAGGGACAAAGAGAGATTGTGGCTGTTATATTTGCACATACCTATTTGAAACTGAGGTAATTTTTTAATTCATCAGTTTTATTCCATTTTTTTTTATATAACAGCATCGATAAGTGGTATTTCATTCATCAGCAATGTCTGCCCATTCTATACTGGTGACTCCATACTATGAGGATGAGAAGGTGAAAAAGACAAAGAAAAATGGTGTTAGTCTAGGGTTCATATTCCAATATCTTAAATCAATCAAAGAAATCATAATAATAATTGTCTTGGTGGTGATGATACTAGGAACAATATTCACTCAAGTCATCAGCTTAAATACATTGTATTCGCCAAATTTATCTGGTCTCGATAATGTTCAGTTTTTTGATTTGCTGAATTATCAAGGTAGTGCTAATGGTTGGCAACTTGATGAACGAGTATTATTCTGTGTTCCATTGAGAGATGCAGCTGCTCATTTGCCAATGTTCTTTGGTCACATGAAGAACTTAACTTATCCTCATAATTTAATTGATTTGGCCTTCTTGGTTAGTGATTCGTCTGATGATACTTTAGGAGAATTGACTAGACATTTATTACATATTCAAAATGATGCAAATCTTGATATGAGATTTGGAGAAATTGAAATTTTCGAAAAAGATTTTGGACAAGCCATTGGACAAGGGTTTTCAGATAGACACGGTTTTGCAGCACAAGGTCCAAGAAGAAAATTAATGGCGAGAGCAAGAAATTGGTTATGGTCAGTTGCAATCAAACCACATCATTCATTTGTATATTGGAGAGATGCCGATGTTGAAACTGTCCCTCCTACTATTTTGGAAGATTTAATGCATCATGATAAAGATGTTATTGTTCCAAATGTTTGGCGTCCATTGCCTGATTGGTTAGGTAATCAACAACCTTATGATTTGAATTCCTGGCAAGAATCGGACGGGGGGTTACAGTTGGCAGACAGTTTAAGTGAAGACGCTTGTATTGTTGAAGGTTATGTTGAGTATCAGACTTGGAGACCTCATTTAGCTTATCTTAGAGATCCATATGGAGATCCGGAAGTTGAAATGGAGTTGGATGGTATTGGTGGGGTTAGTATCTTATCAAAGGCAAAGGTTCTTCGTAGTGGATCTCACTTTCCAGCATTTTCATTTGAAAAGCATGCTGAAACCGAAGCGTTTGGTAAATTGAGTAAGAAAATGGGATATTCCGTCGTAGGATTACCCCACTATGTCATATGGCATATTTATGAACCATCATCGGATGATTTGAAACATATGGAATGGATGGCATTAGAAGAAGTCAGACAACAAGAAGAAGCTAAGATTAAATTGGTTTATGATAAAATCTGGAACAAAGGTTATGAAGACGTTCAAGATTCTTGGGCCAAGGAAAGACAAAAATTTTTGAAAAATACAGATATGTCCAAATTGAGAAAAATTGATGTCGATTGGTCTGGTGTTGATGATTGGCACATTGATGAATCCCTAAAGGACGATAAGAAGTTGGCCGACTTTAATCCGTAAATTCTTTTAGGGGCATAATAGAAAAATGTGTATAGTTTAATAGATCTTTTTTTTTAAAAACAAACAAAACAAAACAATAATTTGGTACAATAGTTAATGAGAGGTTGCAACCAACCACAACCACAACCACAAGCCCACAAGAAAGTTCTTTTCATTGAATTCTAGATGGCCCACGCGTATTCGTATATAGATATTCCCCCCGTGAAGGAAAAGGAGGGCAGCCGCTTATTTTATTTAGTCACCAAATTTTCAACAATAGGATTTAAGCAGCAACGTGTGGAAAGAAAAAAATTTAGGGATCATACAGAGAAATCTTCAATGTTCCACAAACTGAATTTCATCTCTTTTTTTTTTAAACTCATGGCATCATCTCTATCGAAATCTCTGAATCAGGATTTCGATAACAAAATAGCAACAATAGATCTGTAACTTTGATCTAGAACCCTTGGGGCGGGACGGGGGTCCATTCCCCCAATTTGAAGTGTTTTTTCTTGGTGTTGTTGTTGTGATAACACCGACAATTAGAACTCATATTTCGAATATGTGTATCTCTCTCTCAAATTGAAGATAATATTCACACATCTAATCAGTCGGGATCAATTCCTATTCTTATGTTCTCCCATGTGCCACACTCTCTTTGTCTCTTTGTTCAGTTCAGTTTGTTTAGGTATATTTTTAAATGTGGCGAATTTGAATCCTCTCATTCTGCTTTGTGAATCAAAGGGAATCAATAATAAACAACAACAAAAACAACAAAAACATTTTTTACTCTTTGGGACGAATTTCTGATTCTCTTGGGTTTTCGTGTCATTTGTTAAAAAATAATTTATTTTTTTTGCAAATTATGAATTGCAAAAATAAAATTTCAAGTTTATCAAAAAAAAAAAAAAAGGGGAGTGAAATATTTGAAAAATGATCTCATCTGGCGTTGGAAAAAATCAAAGATTGTTGATTTCAACGGCTTGGCAGTTGCAGCATCAGCGGCTGTTTTTTAAAGTTGAATTTAACGATCTTCGTAGTCCAGAAAATTGGAAATTATGCATAACTATTTAAACTCAGTTTTAAATGGAACTTTCGAAATCAAACTTTCTTTAGGCTGGGGCAAACCTTGTTATATAAGTTGGGTATTTTCTTAGCTACCCTAAGTATGGTTAGATCTATGGTCATGCACCCAAGTTAACGTATTTCATTTTACTTCTTCTCTGAGTCTAGAACGTGTCATCAGCAACTTAAAATGAGGAGAGGTCTTGAGAGACGTTCTGATCAGCCCCTAGCAATCTCAGATCAAACTGTAGAAAAGAAACAAAAAAACAAAAAGAAATGCAAAGGCGAAATCATGCGTCAGGGGGGATTTGACATATCCAGCTAGAAAACCGGCTTCTTGAAATTACCTGCTCAATGAAATCAACGGAGAGAATAATCAATTCGAATCAAACCTATAAAAAATGGTTGTCAGGGAGAGGGACATTTTGTTTAATTGACCTTGAGGTGCTGTTTGCACAATTGACAGGTGGGCTTTTCTCTTTGCAGATTGAAGGTCCAGAATCAGATTAGTCATTTGATTGTTACTAGTTGAATTTGAATTGACAATTCCGTGAAACAATCAAGTACGAATTCCACAAAATAAATTTTTGATCATGCAGGAAACACACATATACATCTAGTTATTGGAATGCAAACAATGGAATCCAACAATATAATATTTTTGTTACATAGTACAAAATCATGAAGAAAATTAACAAAGTAGTAGTGTCTATTGTTCTAAGAATAAAAACCTCGCAATTCTTTGAAAAGGTTTCGTGGTAGTATTTGAATACAATAATGAATACACATCTTTGAGTGCTTTTCGAAACTGCTAATAGGCAATTCGTAAGTTCAAGCTAGACTGATTTGTTTAAAGTAGGTGATATCTCTAAAGATCGCATGTATCAATGACCTTTTAAGAATACACTTGCAATGACGACATGAAAAAATGAAGATAAGCTGTAAAAAAAAATATCAAACTTGGGTGGTGGCCTGTTGTACTAAAAGAAAGGCGGTGATTGACACCCCCTTCATACGCAGGGATTAAAACCACGAGGAGAGGAGAGGATATACATGTATACGGGATACACTCTGTAATTTTTTGCTAATGCTTCAAAAATATTGGTACAAGGAAAGGTGACATTCTTTTCACATCAATATCAAATAAAAACTGAGAAAAGAGAACAGGTATGGTCTTCACTTGATCTTAACAGACTTCCTTTGAAGTCATTGTTGAACTGGTGGCTCTCTTTCCAATTATATATATACAATTTGATTAAACAAAATTTCACCCTAGACTTCTAGTGGTTAGATTAGATAGATAGATAGATCGGGAGAATTATTGTCCTGGTACGAATTTGGCAGGTAAATCCAATTAAAAATAGATTATTATTTTAATTCTAATCATTATTATTAATACAAAATTTTCACTCACATAATTGCGTAATCATAGCTTTTGGAATTTTATAAACTTATCAGCATTCCAACTTGTTTCCCCGACTTATGGGAGGGTATAATATTTCTTGGCTATTTCTCAGTGCTAGTATTGACAGAAAATTGTAATTGAGAATTGCGTTGATTCAAATTAGTTTCGCGTCTCTATAGCTATTGCATGATTGTGTATGCATACCACGGTCTTTGTTAAAAGTTATCTTTATGTTCGAAGGGTGAATACAAAAATTCCAGTGCAAACAACACGAAAACTAACAATTCCTCATTGTTAAAGAGGGGCTTCGATTACAATAGGAATCCTCTGGTATTTGTGTAAGTTTCTGTTAAAGTTGACCGAAAAAATAGATGTTCCTGTATATTAACAATTTGCAACAATCATCTAAAAAATATTATTTTCTATGCAAAAAATTTTGTGTTAATTCTTTTGCCATTATTTCAATTCAAAAAATTTTGCTTAAAAAACAAATACACGGATTACTTACCACCAAAAAGGGCTGGCTGATATATAATTGCCTTAGAATCCCCTTTAGATTTGTGTTATTGTAAGAAGAAGATTTTCTTTTCTTTCTCTTAAGCTTGAAAACCCTTTAGTTTGAACCCATTTCTTTCGCTTTACTACATTTTATACCAGGTTTCAGAATTCAAGAAATATGAAGTTTTCAATTACATCAGTAGTAGGTCTTGCGGCCTTATTCACTCAAACATTTGCTGTTAATGTTGCCTGTTTAGTTCAAGGTGTTCAAGTTGCCGTTGTCGATTTAGATACCGGTATTTGTCCATTCACCGTTCCAGCTCAATTCCCAGCTTTCTTCAACTTCATTTCCATTGATGATTACGACATTGAATTCTACTACACCATTGCCGGTGGTATTAAGTACTTTACTGATATTGTCCACGCCGGTCGTATCATCAATGTTCCAGCTAGATTCTTATTCAATCAACCACCTGCTTCCTTATTCCAAGTTCATCTTGAAGAACAACCAGCTTCTAACTCTACTGCTGCCATTAGAAAGAGATTATTCAAGGAAACTCCAATCGTTAAGAGAGATGAAGCTGATGATTTCGCTGCCCAAGCTGAAAACGTTGATGGTACCGAGGTTGACTCAAACCTTTTTGAAGTTGTCTTGGTCTCTGAATCTTCCGGTTCTGGTTCTGGTTCTGCTTCCGCTACTGGTTCTGCTTCCGCTTCCGGTTCTGGTTCTGCTTCCGCTACTGGTTCTGGTTCTGCTACTGGTTCTGGTTCTGTTACTAGCGGTGAAACCGTTACTTCTACTGAAGAATCCACTACCATTGTTACTATTACTTCCTGTTCAAACAATGTTTGTTCCGCCACTACTGTTCCAGCTATCCCAAGTGTTGTTACCACTACTGTCAACGGTGTCACTACTGTTTACACCACCTTCTGTCCACTCACTGGTGCTGCTACCGTTACTGAAGAATCTACCACCGTTGTCACTATTACTTCATGTAAGGAAAACATTTGTGTTCCAACCACTGTTCCAGCTGTTCCACAAGTTATCACCACCACCGTTAACGAAGTTGAAACTATTTACACTACCTTCTGCCCACTTTCCTCCGTTGAAACTCTTGAATCTACCAAGACTATCACCATTACTTCTTGTTCCAACAATGCTTGTCAAACTACTGCTGTTCCAGCCACCCCAGTAACTACTACTGGTACTCTTGAAGGTACTGTTACCGAATTCATTACCTTCGTTCCAGTTACTACTGGTACTGGTGCTACTGGTGCTACCCAAGCTACTGGTGCTACTGGTGTTACCCAAGCTACTGGTGCTACCCAAGCTACTGGTGCTACTGGTGTTACCCAAGCTACTGGTGCTCCAGCCGCTTCTGCCGCTTCTATTTCTACTTACGAAGCCGGTGCTGCTAATGTCGGTGCTACCTTCTTAGCTTTTGCTTTGGTTCCATTAGCTTACTTCATCTAATTCTGATGAACATTTTCTAAGATAAGTTATCTTGATTGGGTAACTTTAGAATGTCATCAACGTTTCTGTTTTTTAATTTTTTATACTTGAAGAATAAATAACACTTTGTTCTTTCAGTATTTGGGTTTTGATTTTTTATTTTATTGTATTTTTTATTCATTTATCATCATTTTCGAGAATTGGTTTCTTTGGTTATTTGGATCCAGTTGGCAAATTACTTAATATAATTAATAAATATATTCTTTTTCGAAAACTTTTTGTTGCTAATTTTTGAATTGATTGCGAAAAAGTTGGAAAGAAAAAGTAAATTGTTGCTAACCAATCTGAAGATCAAGAAACGGAAGAAGTCATGGGTTTTTTTTTAAGCCAGTCATTGGATAAATTGCTTTTGTCATTCTTAGTGAATTGAATTCACTGAAATTTGTTTCGTATACCACTACACCAATGGTAAATTGGGTATTCAAGTATTTAATTGTCGAAGTTGTTGAACTTTCGAATTGGATTTCTTTTGTTTCGGTTTATTCAGAATCATAATTGGTTTTTTCTGATTGCTGGTTGTTGAATATATTTCAGTTATTTTATTATTTAGTTCTGAAACCCCTCACTCTTCCGTTGTTTTATGTATTTGTTATAGTATCTAATATAGTTGATAGAACATTATAGAGATTATTCTAACAGTCGTTTAGAAAGCTTCTAGTTTTTATAAATGTCATTTAGATTGCAAAATTGTCTTAGCAAAAGCCAAACGAAACCAGATAGCTTGCTTGAGGTCTGATAATACATGCCCTTCTTGGATTCGTTGATATCTCAATTCTTCTTATGCATGTGGATTACAGCTACTCATCAGACCATGCACTTCGTTTTGGATAAAGAGTTAAGCTTATGGCCTTCTCTCATCCTCCCAGAGAGAGATACTGGATTTTATATGTACGGACATGTATAGCTTTAAAAAGGTCTCGAAATACACTCACCATTGACTTGGTTATTGTTCTCGGACTATATCAATGCACTATACAAGACAATTTCACTCACCCTGATCTCCAGATGGTTCTATGGATTTGGTTCAGCAAGAGTCATTCATACAATCGGTGGGACCTTCATTCACGAAAATTGTTGAAATGTGATTCCAAGCAGAATATGATAGAAAGCTGTTAATCATTTGATTAACATGATCCTATCTTCAACGGTTCTTCTAGAGAATCAAGATCACAAGAGAGTTGTTGACTTGTATGTAATGTGAAGGGGGTTTACGTAAGATTTCCCAGAATCATTAATCGAGACTGGGCAGCTGAACTACTAAACTGTCCCTTAGTCTTCATATTCAGCTTAAATGAAAAATCGTGCTGCTTACGCAACATCTTTTGGCGGATTACTATATTGTTTCATGATTTTAAATGTCAATTTGAAGGAAAACATTAACAATTTTAAACTCTAGTATTTTCTGTGTTTCCGAGAGCCCATTCTGGTGTGACTGTCAACATAAAGATATTAAAAAAAGAAAATCAAAGCACTATGGCCAACAAAACGGCTTTCATGATAGCCGATGTTATATCTTGTTCGGTTTTCATTGGTCCATAATTTCCATATGTTCGTTAACGATTGTTAAAGTTCCCGATTTAAACAAGTCGAGTGAGGAACATGGTAGGCTTTGGAAAATACCATTTCTACGGAATTTGCTATCATCAAACAATTAGATACTGCCTTGTTCTATAGTAAATTTAATTAAAAGCTTATCGCTTAAGAGATTCCTAGGTGGGTTGCAGTTCTACGCATTCACCAAACTAGGTTGACCATATTATTAAGGTAATTCCTCTAACAATTAAATAGTTCCGGTCACGTCACCGGACAATTTACAATATCTTCATCATTTTCCGAGTTCCATTATTATGTATTTCACGTGCAAAGATTTGCTTATTATCATTATCTTCTCAAATCCAAATTTCAAGAAATGGTTCTGTGGTCTAGTTGGTTATGGCATCTGCTTAACACGCAGAACGTCCCCAGTTCGATCCTGGGCAGAATCA